>JTDE01000837.1:0-36189 GCA_014338405.1 Paragonimus skrjabini miyazakii
GAACGATGCTGTATGCAGGCGATGAATGGTGAAACGATGGGGTCATAACCGTAAACGCCCATCTTCTCAGTGAACGGAGAATGCTCTATTCAGAGGAACAACAAATTGGTTTTGCACTTCCTACTTTTTGGAAGTTAGCCCTGATTAAACTAATGCATGGTTTATGAGTGTGTCTAGATTATGTAAGATTTTCGTTTGTTGTTTGGGCGGTTAAGAACAACCGAGCTATCCGCATAATTTACGCGTTGGAAATGTTTTTGCGACGGAAAACGCTAAATCAGTGCTTCCCAGGTCTTAAAAGCAGCAAAATTCACCGGAAACACGATCAGTTGGTAGTTATTCCCAGTGATCCCTATTGCTCTACCATTTTCACTGAGTTTGTGATAAACAGAATGACCAACTCACAAATCAGGTAATAAGGACAAAAGTGTATTATTGTAGTTTTCCTCAAAATACTATTCACAAAGCTAGCGCAGTGGTCCCCGGTGACGTCGCACGTAGCAGAAATGACTACTCTTTGCAGGGTCCCCATTCTCCACTCCTGTTGACTTTGCATACCTTGAGGATCTCCGTTTATTATTGTCTCGTGGTGCACCTGTAGTTGCCTTTTAACTCTTGCTTTCACCATGCTCCAGACATTCTCAATTGGATTCAACATGAGCGAATAGAGTGCCAGTCGTAAGAGTTGTCCTCCATTATATAACTCCTCAGCAAACACACTTTCCAGATCAGTGTGACACGGTGCGTTGTCGCATATTAGCACAATATCTGGCATGGGTGTGCTGATCTTCATCTGATCTAGCAGGGTTCGTAGCCAGCTTTTGCAATCGTTATTGTTGTATGATCCCCGCTTCGTCGTATAGCCTACAATCGAACTTGATGTCATAACTCCAATTAAATGGAGATTACGGCTTCGGCTGTTCGTTACAGTGACGCATGCTCTCGTTCCTTTTAGTGAAAGTCCCACTGACCTCGTACAGAACAAATTGAAATTTGTCTCATCTATCCAGCAAATAGTCTTTGAATTTGCATAACACTTCATCAGTCGATATGCAAACAGTCGCCGTAACTCCTAATTCTCATTTGAGTTCATGCCAACGAGCACTTGGCACAGTTTCTTGACAGTTATGCATCGGCCATCCAAGTATCGATTGATCGTTGTGGTCGATAACTCCTTCTCGAACTCAGCCTTGACGCGCAATCTCAAAAATTGCAGTGTCATCGTCGGGTCTATGGAAATCCACTCCAACAACATATCAATCTCAGATTCTGTCAGAATCTGGCTTCTATGTCTTTTGTGGGGCTGCGCTTCATAACTAATGCAATCCACATGAAGCCACTTGTAAGCGGTATGACACTTGACTCCGTTCAGAAAAGCAACCATACACCAGTCATCGCCCCTTTCGAATGCTTCGATAATACGTCTGCGTGTTTTGGGACTGATGCGAGTGTAATTGCGTCCGTCAGTCATGTATACAGCAGAACTAATGAAAATGTTTTCACAAATTGCTTCACTCTCATATTACAACTCGAAGTCTACCACGATCCTCAACCTCACTCCTATTGGACGTGAGATCTGCAGACACTCCTAACCACTCGCACCCCTTTACCTGTCAAAGGAACCAATACGGCCCGCAGTTTGATGAATCAGTAAGGACAGGGTCAGTTGGTCTGTGCTCCACTGTGACCGCTAACCCTGTTCTCATTAAGCAAAGCCGCTGACGTCCCTTGAATAACCCGTACCACTTCCTCTATCAAAGTAGCCAATCCGAAGTGCTCTAATTAAGATTGGTTGTCCGTTCCGGTTAGTTGAACCAATCGCGTTCTTGCCGTCACGTCCAACATTCTAACGTGGAAATTGTAATGCACCAGTGATTTGCTTTTGCATGAAATGGAAAATCTTGTGCCTAAAATGGAAACAGATATGTAAAATGGTATAGACCAGCAATGTTAAAGTTGCACATCCGTGGTGGCATAAGGTTTATCACAGTTCTCAATACGATGTAAAATTCCACTGCATATGCTCTTTTCAGTTAACACACTAATCACAATTTTGGACCCGATTCAATGCAGTCGACTAAACGGGAAGTGTGCAACAACCCTACAGGTAATTATTTGCACCGAAAATGAGCACAGAACAGGTGACAGACGAAGTTGTTATCCTTGACATTACCGCATGTAGTTGGTGTGCGATAGAGGTTATGTTCATTTTTTCTTAAACAATTTCGTTACAATAATCCATAAACTATCAGGCCAATAATTCTATATCAGACTTGTTACTCAATTGCTCCACCTCTTTCATTTTGCCATCGTTCCGAGGGAACAAGATCGTTCACTTTCAGAAAGACTGCGCTAAAAGCAGTCATGTTTAGAAGGCGATTGCGCCGAGACCATTGTGTCATACTCTATCAAAATTACTGTTATTGTTAAAACTAACAACAATCTACTGTTCATTCTTGTTCTCGTATGAAGCATTTATTCGCACTTTTATCACTGTCATCCTTTTGCCGCGGTTAAACAACATAACCACTTCTGATCCCTGGGTTGGTAATGTGTAATAGACAAGTACGCCAACTATACAAAATACGTTTCATGTAAACCAACCGAACCATGGTCTCAACAGACGCTGTACTAAAGAAAAATTGGTGGAATTTGATACCGGACCATTTATTTCGGGCGAAATTTGGAAATGTGAGACGTCATTGTTTGGGACCAACTTGTAGAGACACTCTTGGTTTGCCACGTATTCAAACTATCTTGCTATTATTTTGACCGTTGACATTGTTGATATTGTTTGATTGCATGTCTGCTTTTTCTAGTTTGTTCGACCTCCCAAGGTCACAATTGACATTCGCAATTTCCGGTCGCTGCCTACTGGTTTGTCGCGCTTTGCTTCTGTTTACAGCTTGTTTTACCGGTCTACTTGCAATACACGTCGTTGTCCACTAACTGGTTTTCTGGTTTATTTATTGTGGAGAACAGGCACGGTTCTAAATAGAAGCGTTCTAGTCCTCTACAAACGTCAGCAACCAACCAAGTAAATGCATGCGGAAGGCACGGAATGGTCACACGCCGATTTGATAGCGCTCAGAAGTGCACCAAAATGAAAGGGCGATGAATCACCCGACAGTTTGAAGAATGCCAAAAAAAAGTGCCATCACAACAACTTTGAGGCTTACAATGCTTGCCGCTAAGATAGTGCAGGTATCCACTGCGTGCACTTGGTTGCAAGACTGAAGAAGGTGTCATCGAGTTCTTGTCGGGCTTCCTATAACAAGCATAGATGGAAACGTGCATATAGAATAGGTGGACATATGTGCATGGTTCCAGTAAGGATCCTTCAAGAAGTCATACGTTTGATGGTCACTACAAACGTCCCGTTCATTCACAATGCTTTTGCCTCTGTACCGTCTCACCTACTGCCTATCAGCTGAGACTAAATTTTCGCCCCCATTACCCGGACTAGTTCGAACTGGTCTATGTGTTATTTTGTAATCACTGATCTACAAAGTAGATGGTAGGCGTAACTGATTTCGCGCTGATTTTGTATTGATTACACTCGCCACTAAACTGTTACAGAGTTCCGTCATTTTGATGTGCCTAGAGGCGTACCCGTTATAACAGTTATGAATTGGGCAGAATGCATCATTTTAAGGGATCAGTTAAAGTTGAAGGGATATGGTTTACTAAAGGAACATTCTGTACACTTTTGGATTTAACTTGCCCGAAAATCTATCTGTTTCAATTGCGAATATGAACCGCTAGCCATTTAAGTGGCTGCTGTTACGGGTGTCTGTTGTTGGGAGATTATCGAATCGCCATGTTTGTAGTGGACAAGAGCCAGATTATCGTCCAGTAACAATCTAGAACGCCTTTCTTGAAGAGCAATCGAAATGTAGTCTCAACAGGCATCGAACTAAGAACGCGGTAGGGTTTGGAAACAGACCGTGTTTTTCTAGCAATGCCTGTAAATATGCTAACTAGTTTGCCCTGGTCCATTCTGAGACGAATAGCCACAAACAAGAAGAGAAAGAATGAAAACGCGATGCGAGCTCTGGTCCACCAGACGGCACTCAAAACACACCAGGGATAATGTGCATAGAACCTTGTAGTCTGTCAAACAACACTCGAAAATGTGCAAGTGAAACGACCTTAGAGAATGAAATACTAGATGAGTTGGTAGGGAAAGGATATGCGTTCGTTGCGTGCGGGAAGCTGCACGACAAAAAAATGGCGCTGATTTCGTATCAGGTTTCCTGTGGCAAGCAAGCGGGATGACACGCTTGCAGTGAGAATCTTTGCGAAACCGCACGATCGTTGGTCGCTACGCGTCCTAGAACTGCTTTCATTCCTCGCCTCATAAACATCCTCTTTGTACGGTAGGGATATGAACACAAGCTTCCGCGGCTGGCCGAGAGTCGAACGGCTTAGATATACATTGGATACCCATTTTGAATGAGAATCAGTCTTCTCAGAAATATGCTCACTGGAACAGATTTTGAGGATTTGATGGCATAGTGTTCGTACGAGTCCGCGATTGTATGCGGTTGGTGCAAAATTTTTAAAGTGCAATAACTGGCCAGTTCATGGCTTGTTTCGAAAAATGCTTCTGGAGACAGATCCAGCTTCACGTCTATTCAGTTTGACGTCCAGAAAAGGTAGATTTTTCTCCTCGATTTCAGAGGTAAATTTGATGTTGGTGTGCAGTCTGTTAAGATGTGTTCACGTGGTTCCTAATTGGTTACATGACTCACACTACAAATATGTCATCAGTGTATGTTTTGTACAGACATGCTGACAGTGTTTTGTGTTTGTTTCTCAAGGGAAGTCATAAAAATGTCGTCTAGCACAGTTCCAAGAAGACTACCCTTAGCTAAAACATCTGTCTGGCAGTAAAATTTTCCATTAAGTAAGATCTGCATGTTACTGCTGCGTAGAGTATAAAGCTTGTATAAAAGAAACTCCAGTAGGGCTAACTTTAAATGGTTCTCCATCATACAGTCATGAATGATGTTAATCACTTCGACCAAGGGTACACTTGTGAACAAAGATTGGGCATCAAACGATGGCATCATCTCGTCAGTAACCTTCATATTACGTATGCTTTTTACAAATTCGAATGTGTCCTTAAAGTTATGCCTGCATAAGTAGACCTTGATTGGCTCGAGAACTTTCACCAGCCATTTCGCCAGGCTATGATAAGAAGAATTTGTCATTGATAAAATAGGATCAATTGTGGGTGATGTTCAATCTATATGAAAATCAAAATCCCCTACTACTCATCGAAAATGTAAGTCTTAGTGGGATGTTGGGGTTGTGTATCTTTGAAAGACCGTGCAAACGCGGTGTCTCTGTCCCTCTGGTAGCTGATTCATGGTAAGTCTTCGAATCAATTAAGCCAACGTTTCCAAAGTCTTGTAACCAAATGGTAATCTCTTTGGATAAACTGAACTACATTCTTTTGGTTCCTTTTGTGCTCCGATAGGATAGAATCCTTCATAGAAACATAATTTGATCGACTCAGCTCTTGTCAGGGAACAGAACGATTGTATTTGGATCTTTTGGTAAATCTTTCAGTGCGCGTACGTGATCTTTCGTCAGTAGGCAGTTTTTACTGATAGGGACTCTTTGACGCTGGTGAGCTAAGTCCACCATTTTTTCTTTAAACCAGTTATGTTCGGTACACTGCTATGTACGTGTCACACAGATATTACTGGCGTTATTCACTATCTGATTATGACTAGCTTTTGCGTCAATACGCGCTTAGCCAATATCGTTTGCGCGTTACGGGTATACACATTACCCCAAGGTCAGACAAGCATTACCATGGTTACGAAGAGTCGTATGAATCGAGGGTTCAGTTATCAACTGTCTGCACATATCGTGGTGGTTTATCAAGTCGGCGGTGGGAGCATGCCAATTCTTAGTGGGATACCCCAATGCGGCGATGAGATACGTCCAAAAGCTCACAACGAGCGGGTGGTGGACAGCATGAGTGACCGGATGAATCATCGCCCAACGAGATCGGACCAACGGACAAGGAATATCAGTTTGAAGAACCCTCGACAGAAGAAGTCGGCCACACAAACCTGGCAGAGGCGCACACGGCGTGTGAACGGAAACCGGGATTGTGCTATGGACTGGAGGTCCCGTTCGCAAACGCGGGCGTGCGCGCAACTTGGGGACGAGGATGTTGGACAACAAAGATTGTGCCTTATTGAACGTCTTTTCACAACAAACTTACGTCCGGTATACTCTGGTGGCCAGCCATCGTTACACTGCGGGCAGTAGTCAAGACGTCTGCCTCAGGTAGAATTTACGACCTACATGTAGGTTATGAATACCACTTACTTTTGACAGTTGGGATGAGGAACTGCGTTGATTTGACGAAATCGATTGCCGTCGTGACCACAGCGAAAGTCTATAATCCAGCAGCCAATCTTGATCACTGGCACATTAGACCAACTGAAGTGTTCTGCGTCGTGTCTGTATAATTGTGAAGAGCAGTGGGGTGGGGATACTGAATGACTGCATTTCTCCAAGATGACTGGACCACAATATGAATCCGGACGGGCAAAAAAACGGACAGACAAGTACCAGAGGCCAAGGAAATCATGCGCACAGCTTATGCAGTCGAAGGACAAAGTGATGTCAGTCGCACAACACACTGTGGTATGTAATGAATTGCAGTTGACCAACATCCTTAAGTCGGAAAATGAGCTATTTTCGCTGTCAGTAGCATTACGACGAACTTCAGTGTGGTTTCTATCTGCAGCTTGGGTCCGTTTAGTACGATCAACGTCCTGCTGAGCATCTGTCTACTCAGTACTGCTATTCTGACTAACTCACTTTCGTTCAATTGTAAATGCACTAACCGGCTGCAAGTCGACATCCAGTGCTTCGGCATTTTTGAAACGTGCTCCTTTTGCAACCTGGATTCGCAATGTAGCTACCGTAATTGAGCAGTTGAACCCTCGATGCAACGTTTCCGATCTTGAGGAGTGGTTCGTATGTTTTGGTGTAGGGTTCATTGTCTGGAGCTGCATCAAGTAGGACAAACAGTCTGCATACTTTCTGACAGCTGTCGTTGAGTCAGTTCTGCACGTCTTCATGCAGTGCATCATTGCTCATGGGTGTGCCAGTGGCTGAGATTTGTCAACAGTGACACACCAAACTAGCAGCTTGTGATTTTGATATTGTTCATCGGCCAGACAAGTGAATTCCTCATGTGGATTTCTGTCGCGGTACACCGTGTTTGTCGTTTTGTTCTTTAATCGTGCAACCCACTGATATATCACAAGAGAGGTTTCTCAAGCATGCCATTCAGTCTTGTGAAGTCATGTTTTTAGCACTTAGAAAAGGATGCACCTTTCAACTGGGAAAGAAAATTCTCAGCTCTAATCATATCCACGAAGAACTGTTGATCATTCTAGACTAGATGTGTTGAACAAATGAACTGATCGTACCGCATCCACTCGGGAAGCTGGTATCAAAGTATTTTCTGCAGGGGCCAAGCGAAGGTCAACAAGTGGAAGTCTCGTGAGATAAATGTGCTGTTGGCCGAAGGTCGGTGGTATCGTCAGAAATCTCATCAAGGCCTACGCTACCTGCCTGCACCAGTTCAACTTCTCATCCGGAGACAAAATTCTCTGACCATTGTGTAACACACCGTGACATAGAGTTCATGGTGGTTGCCGCGAACAATCCCACGGCAGATACAACGTTTTGGTGCTGACTGGTTCCCATTCTAATTTGCCCAGAATGTACCTGACTAACAACCCAAGTACACAGCCTACTGTGTAGACTATTCAAAAGTACAGGCCTCCACATACCTATTAAAAGTGTTTGTTGTTACCAGTCCAAGATCTCAACGGATGGGTTATCTTTTGGGGCACATAGGACACGTCGATTTCTGACCTTTCTATTAGGCTTTTAGTGTCAAATGTAGCTGTGATGTTCTCAGTGAACGGTGCCATCTTGGAGGTCGATAACCCCTACAATGGACCCGCCCAACTGGCACGTGATAAGCCCGCAATCTACTCGTTAATTCTTTCTATCATAAACAGATCGTTAGGCTGGCGTTCACGCCTCACAGGAAAAGTCAGTGACTTCTAGACTCAACAAGTTAGTCGTGCATTGTGCCGCATCCCAGTACTGGGGACGAAATTTGGACATGAAAGTTTTCCATGTAGGCAGTGTCCTTAGGTTTTCAGAGCCGTATTCTCCATGTTTTTCACTGCCGTAGTAGAACAGGGACGTCAGGTGCAACAAACATGCAGTTATAGCTTCTACTACCCAGACATGTTTCGATTTTGATGACAAAACTGTAATTCGTTGTAAGCAATCAGTTCTCCAAACCATCAGATTTTCTCATCTCAACATCGTGAATTAATAAACTTACACGTAGGTCGTAAGTTTTACTTCAGGCAGATATCTTGTCTCTGCTGTCCAGGGGCTGACGACGACTGGCCACCAGAGTGTACCAGGCGTGGCAGGCACCGACAGTGGATAACTGAACCTTTGATTCATTCAACTAATCGTAACCATGGTGATCATCGCCTGATCTTGGGGTGATGCGTATACCCGTACCGTGAAACCAATATTGATTAGGCATGCACGAATCGGATTGGATTTAGTCGTTCTCACAAAAATGCGTACGGAAACCTCGAAGCACTGGACGGTCAACTAATAAAAGGAGACAGTTGTGTACACTCAACAACTACATGCAGCATAACGTACTTCTGCGAACGACCTCCACGTACTCTTCTGATTGAAGTTCACGTACCACATAAGATGAACTTCTGTACGACTGCACTTCATAATTTCGCGTCGATACTGACTAATGCCTGATTCATCGCTGGAAACAAAATGCACCAGTTACGACAAAATTACTTTATGACTGTGTCATCTCTCTCCTCAGAGGCAGCAGTACATCATTTGCCAACTTCCGTGCGTGACTGCAATATAACCATTGGAAGAAAATCCCCCAGTTGCACGAAAACGTCTGTTCAGATTCAGTCATCGCCGTCCACGTTACCGCTAAGTGGGGGTTAACATAAGAGATAAACTGTTTACTACATCCTTGGAAAGAATGAATAGAGCAGTCAGATGTGTTTAGATGCCGTAGGCCTGATATAGAAACGTAAGGGTTTATTCTTGTAGTTCGCTGCCTTTTTACTTACTAACTGACCGGATGACTGCTCTCACAGAATGAAAAATATCTATTGTTTTTCTTTATTTCTAAATACTGATCGACTGCAAGACATTTATGTAACATTTATTTAGTTGGCATTTCATCAGACTCAGCAAAGTTCCGTCGAGCTAGGTACGCTGACCGACGAAGCATCGTCATCGTCATAATCATCATCATCATCATCATCATCATAGACAGAAATCCATCAGTGGTTCACACTGATGCTTAACTGCCACAAAATCACACACACCACAGACCCTATATATGAAGAGAGAAGAAAAGAAGGGTGAGGGAGGGGACCTAACCACTAAAATAACCACGTCTACATTCAAACATATAACATCAAGGCGCCTACGCCTTGCAAACAAACAACCGAGCTGTAAGTGAAAGTAAGGCGTCATCGGCAAGACAGCTTCCTCACGGCTTTCACTCGCATCATTAAGTGCACTCATTTAACAGACAACTCGGTCAAACAACAACATTCACGTCACTGAGCTCGGTTAGCCGCCATCTCGCCTAACTTCTCAAGCCACCGACTCTGAGTCGCGAGGGCTCCAGGTCGGAAGACGAACCCGATCAACAGTGACCAACCTCTTCGTGAACGATTTCATTTCTCTACACCAGGTCATCACCTGTCCACCTCGCACCTTGCGTCAATCGACCGCCGTGTCGGTAAACATTGCTCGGTGTGGCAAGCGGCCAGCTGGCATCCTTAGTACATGACCTAACCACCTAAGTTTGTGCAAGTGTAAGGATTGAACAAAAGAACTCGTCTGACACTCACTGCCAAACACCCGCATCCTAACCTCTTTCGTTGTTCACTCGTTGGTGCCACCCGTTACGAGTGATTGAACGCAGACATCGGTGGTCAAACACCTGAAGACGGTTCAAGTCTCCTACCCTGAGTGGCCAGGTTTCGCTGTCGTAAAGTAATACAGCCCTCACTGTTGTCTGACATACGCGACCCTTAAGTTTCAGATAAATACCTCCCTGTCGTCATAAGTGTCTCATATTAGCGAACAGCGCTCTAGCCTTGGAAATACGCGTCTCTATTTCATTCCCTACACCTCGGTGCCACCGCTGACTTGGCTTCCCAGGTATAGAAACCGGTCAACAACCTCCATGATTTTATTATCTAAAATTAAATCTACGTAGTCACTGCAATCTTTCAGAACCACTTTGCATTTCGAGACTGCAAAGAGCATTCCGAATTACTTGGGAGATCGTGGAATTGCGTTTAGCGTTGCTTGCGCCGCTTGAAAGTTGTCAAACAGCAACACCTTATCGTCAGCATAATCAAGATCAGTCAGCCTTCCACCAGGTAGGAGGTCCACGCCGGCATCATTTGAGTGCTGCAGATAGTCGTCCATTATTTCATCCATGACGAAATTGAACAAAAATGGTGAAATAGGACAGCTTTGACGAACGCCGCTCTTGGTGCTGAAACTGTCAGACAGCTCACCGCAAACCCTAACCTGAGCCGAAGTGTGGGAGGAAAGCTTTGACAGTATGTGCACATACTTGGTCGGTACACCCCTACGTTTAAGCGATTCTAAAAGTGTAGATCAATCCACCGAAATGGTGATCAGATGGAACGTAGAAGGCGGATTTAGGAGCCACAGGATATTAGATGCACGTGTAGGCGTGGTATCCTAAGGATTGGCTATTCTACGATGGCATGGCTATGCTCACAGTGCAAGGACTCAGAGCTGCTATCTGGTCAACTTGGAGAAGTGAGCTGGTTTTCTTATTCACATAGTCCCTAGTTTAATCCTCGCGGATTTATTGCGAGAGTACTTACTATCAATACGGTCCGGTTGAAATGGCATGTTCTTTAAATATGATTATGCTCGGACAAATCGATATAACCGTGTCATGTGGCTTAATTTGCCTTACAATGAGTAAGCCACCCTCAACTGAACGAAATAACACTAAATGCTTTGTTGATTTGTGTGCAGATGTACGCGGCTTAAGCAAACGTTTGAACTCAGATAAGAAGTATGATCTTCCGATGTCGGACGGAATGTTCCTCGTTATAGTTGTTGTAACAAGCTGAGGATTTATATCCATAAGAAGATGAGGAGTAGCCTGATCGTTGTTCGTGTTGCTTGAAAACTGTGAAATGTAATGGAGTGGAAGCCGTTTTTACCTTAGGGAGAACTAGCACATCCGTTCTGCTAGTCCTCGGCGTCCTTCTTTCGGTAGTTACCAACGAATCAGATGACACATGCACAGTAAGTCCAGAGCAGGTCTATTTGAGGGCTAATATAGTTGACCTCTTTCCTCCACTGTGGTACCACCACGAAGTTACAATATAGTTCCCTGATCGGTAGATTTAGAACCATTCATCCAAACTGAGGATCGCGACTGTGTTTCGATCATCGGACGGAAAAACCTCATACTGGCAATTTTCAAAAGAAGGTGAGTTATTAGTAGGATTATCGACTATGCTATTTTAATTGGTGCGGACGGTGGAAAACATCCCACCATGCTATAGTGACTGATAACAGTTTCTATATCCCAGAATGGGACCAGTGGCTCTTGCGAAAATCACAGAAAGTTTAACTTGACCCTTGCCATAAGTTATGGAAGCAAATATTATGGAAGAACCGGCAGGGTTTCGTCCTGTTTGAGGCTGTATTGGTCACTTTTTGTTCTGCCAAATTCTGGGGCGCGTTATTTGTGCGACCAGCCAACAATTACTGTCCGTCTTGACTATAAATTTGCGTTCGATTCATTTGATCTACCAGTTTAGTTAACTTAGCTCAAGAATGTATCTAGCAAATATATGAACGTAGTTGCTGTGCACAATGATCCATGGATTCTGCCGAGTCTGAGGTAAACGCAAAAGTAATTTGAAAATCAGTCACTAAATCGAGATACTGTTGGCGCCTTATTCCCACACTTCTGCTCAAGTTAGGGTCTATGGTGAGCTTTTTGACACTTTCAGCGCTAAGATCAACGTGCGCCAAGGCTGTCCACTCTCATCAAATTTGTTCAATGTTGTCGTACATGAAATGACCGAGGATTAGCTACGACACTCGAAAAAGGCCGGCGTGGACCTCCCATTTGACGAAGGATTGACTGACCTTTGTTGGGCTGACGAGTTGTTTTTCGACAAAGTTTAAGTAGAACAGATAATACCAGATGTTATCTTACATTCTGCCATGTTTTAGAAGTCACTTTACAGCCTCAGAACACAAAGTGCTACCGCAGTCGATCAGTGTATGGCGTGAGGTGGGCAGCTGAAGACGATGTAGAGAAATAAAATAATTCGCTAAGAGGTTAATCACTGTAGGTCGGGTTCGTCTCCAGGAGTGAGCCCTTCACAATTCACAAAGTCGGGTTGGAGAGAGGTTAGATAGGATGGAAACTAAACTGGGCCAACTGACACGAATATTGTCTTTGTTGTTCTGGTTTGTCTATGAAGTAGGAGCAGTTATTGATCCGGATAGTGAAAGCCATAGATAAGCTGTCTTGTTGGTGATTCCACAGTTTCATTCGTTGCATGGCTGTTAGTTTGTGGGACGTAGTTATTTTGATGTTGAATGTTTTGAGTATAGCCAAAGTTGTTTTTAGTAGTTACTGCTCTTCCCTTTTCGTTCTGTTTTTATCTTATCCACAGCTTACTCTTTTCTCTATGGTTGTTTAACAGTTAAGCATAGGCGAGAACCATTGTTACATTCCTGTCTCTAATAAAGATGGTGATACAGAGTAATCGGGGTTTGGTGTCCAATCAAGCGAGACTGTGTCATATACAGCAGGTTCCTATGGGTGGATAGTAGTCAGAAAAAATCACCCTGGCGATGAATAGGGAGAAACGACTACAAGGTGCAACGATTCAAGAGTGAGAGCCGTGTCCTTTCACGTGTAGGGTTTGCAGCGGGTAACCGTTGTTAAATAAGTCTGACCATTTGATTTGTTGACGAATATGCTTGTATGGTCTGTGCGAGCTGAGTGCTATAAATCCTCATGGCCACTTTTGTACAGGAATTTGCGTTCCTGCCCTGGCGTGGTGATTTACTGGTTGGTAAATGTTAAGATAAAACTAATGGATGTGAAGAAACGAGGATGTTTGCTGAAATATCAGCTTTGAACACTGAAACATGCAGAAACAGGATTTTGATGAACGTGCTGGTTTGGTGAGGTGGGTTAAGACGTTGACCAAGAAAAGTGTGCATGTTATCCTTCACGCGCACCAATCGTGCAAGGTTACGAAATCACCAAACAATTCAATCTTCACCACAGCCTTGGCAGAGTGGTCCTAGCCGTGGGGAAGATGTAGGCACACGTCTTGTTCGTTCGATTCCCCAGATTACTAGAACATTCCCCTTTACTATACTCCCGTATCACTGAGCCGAGATCTGTTGATGAACGGCCGCAGCCTAGCAGTTAGTATGAATATGAATCATGTCCCCCTCAAATTACTTGCACTACATCGATAATGGACGTAAAACCGTTATCCTCTTTTGGCTTGGAATCTCCTTCCGCCATACCCGTCTTCAAATGACCGGTTCTCGTATATTTTCAAGAAGTATCATATTTTATTTTCGATTCCGGTGACAAGCCTGCGAGTCCATGGATGATGGAACTGAACTCGGTGATAAAGCGGTCAGGGTGGAATGTTTCGCAAATTCTACAAGACCGAAACTATAGTCTGGCGGTTGGTTATGAGAGGACTATCTAAAAGTCTATACAAATGCAACAGCTGTTATCAAATGTGGATAGTGTCCCGTTTATATTTTTGTGAGCGCTCTAGTGCTATTTAAGGCATTTCAATAATGGTTATACAATATTCACTTTTACAGACTGTCAGCAGAGTTTGATGTTCCCATTTGTATTCGGAGACGATTAAAGTGGAATCAATAACGTAATAATCAGATCAGTCCTGACGAGGAATGTGCACGACATCTCACTTTTCTCCACTGAACAACGAGCGAGTGCCTATGTACTACTGGTTCAAACCGTTCAGTACATTCACTGGAACACTTAAAAGTTAAAAACACTTTTTTCAATAGAAGTGTTCTAATTTATAAGCAGAAAATAAGAATATCATGTCACCTAATTTTCAGAGATTCGACTGTTCTCTTATTTTACGTTCTTGTAAAATGTGTTCACATTGGCTCATAGTACTGGAAAATGTCGATCAATAATTCAAAAAGGCGACATCCATAACATGCTATCTACTGAATTATGGTCTCATCAAATCCAGGAGTACCAAGCCTGGCCAGGCGAGCCACACAACTGGAAGATGAACAAGAGACTTATTTAGATAAGCAAACAAAGAATTATGCGAACTTGTACTACAGCAGTCGCTGGGGTATCTGGATGGACTTCGCTGAAACGACAACCTTACACGGCCCGATTCATATTACATCTACCAGTGGAAAACTTCGTATATACTACATCTTTGTGGTCGCTTTCATGGCCGGAATGTTCATGGCTCATGCCAGTTATTTGTTTATGCAATATCTGAGCTTTCCCGTTCTAACTGAGATAAAGTATGGGAATATTGATTTCGACTATCCGGATATTACTCTGTGTCCAAATTCCCCATTTACAGAAGCCAACATTCCAGAAGGTTCAGGTATGAAGGATCTGTTAGAATCTTCGGAGAAGTTCTGGTTCGATACGAATCAGGTGAACTTCGGTTCTCCAAAGTCACACCAGAAGCGCAGCATGCTATCCGCCTTCTATAAATGGTCAGCTACTATGGGTAAGAAACCGTATCAACATATACTAGAGTGCCAGGTGAGTGGATTGTTGTAATCTCTTGTGAACAAACTGCTCACTTAATGGTCGAAGTTTTGCAATTCGTAAAACATCATATTGGAATTATTGCGGAATATTTTGTCCTAAAATTTAACGTTATAGATTTGTCCAGTTAGGCCGTCAACTGTAAGAAACACAGTGAAGACTGTTCCCAATCCTCGTGTGCAGATCAAGGCAGACAAAATTTACACAGTTTTCTGACCTGATGGGTAGGTCCTCTCATGTAGGTTATGGATGCTCGAGTGATCAATTTGAAACATGAAAGATAACCTGAAGTTTTAGAAATCTGAGTTTGGTAATACCGTTTCTACGCCATTTCAGGCGGCTTTTCCGCGTGACAGAGACTAAGGACAACTGCGTGAAAGTGCTTGAAACTTGGAGAAACCTAAAACCCAGTTGATCTCAACAAATGCGATATCGTAACCTTGACGGACGTATAAAAACAGATGGTGTAATGCAGATAGACGTCTGAACTATGTGACACGCGAATAATTGGGAGGAAGCAATTATTATATTGAATATAAGATCCGACGGCTTGGAATTTTCAGTTGTTTGACATGATTTACTGGGTAGACAACACTGACAACATGTAGGTGAGGTCTGCGGTATTCCTGTCACTCAGCCTTAACCCAAACAGTCTGCACACATTCAAATTAAACGCACACGCACCCACAAACACACACATTAACTCTCTATCCTTACTCTCACCTGGGGGTCTTCACGTGGTTACCCTAAGTGAACAATTAATCCATACGTGCTATTGGTAGTCTGTCTACACGGTTCGTGACATCCGAAACGGATTAGACTATCACAGTGACCGAAGCCAAAGGACACCTACGGTTTAACCATCACCGCAAGTGGCGCAGCGCAAGCCACTTGCTGTTCCATCCACACATCACGTATCCGGTGTAAACCCGAAGGAATAAGACCAGTAGGTGTGTGAGTGAGGCCCTTGTGTCCAGCCGGCCAATGCTGGTTGGCCAACTGAATAGCTAGCAGGAAAATATCCCTTAACTCTCGGATAATAAACAGTGCGCGAGAGACTGCAATGACAAGATTCAAACTGAAAAGAAAGATATGTAAAATGTAATACAAGAAGCATTTCAGTACACAAATGTGTGTTACTGCATTCCAGAAAGGATAATGGAGGACAAAGTTCAGATTGGACTATGAAAAGAATAGACAAACGATTCATCATACCATACACCAACAAAGCTGAAGATAGGAATGAGTAGAAGACCGCAGACACCCAAGTTCCTGAAAAGAGGAGAGAATTAGTTTCTAAATGACCACAGTCTTAGTCGATGCAATCATGAACACAAATAGACTGGATATACCGATATGACCTAACTCAGCCTAACGTACTTGTCGTCTCTTCGCCGATGGTACACTATGAGTACGCTGGTGACCTACTAATCCCAAACGGCCAGCGCATTTGCGGCCGCACACATCGCAACGTCACATGGCCATGTCACCACGGCCTGTGGCACCGATGGTTCCTTTGCGTATCACGCACTTTCGTTCTCGACCTGTCTACACACCGCATGTTAAACATACAAACATGTGCCAGTTGATGACTGCCTAATCTGAATCTTGTGCACTGTAAATTTTCTGATTTAAATCGCTTGATACAGGCTCTCAGAGAGGGTCGAAACGTTGCGAAACCGATAACTCTATTGGTTTTTAACTCGTTGTGGCTTAACCAAGGAATTACTTAATGATAAGCATCAATACAACGCACAATATGTTTTCTCGTATCCGTTCTGCTTTTGGTTCGGAAGTACTAACTGAATATAAGAGTGTTAAAACTATGGAGGTGGAAATGATTGTCCACACATACACAGTTATCGTTTGCGTGTTTGTATATCGAGATCACTATATACGTAGTACATTGTGCGGGGTGGTTTGGGAAATTCGATGTCAACTATGGTTCTGTCCATTTTCATGTCAGACACAACTAGCACCTCCGAACAGCTGATCGAATCAAGCAGTTCTCATGTGTGCAGGCTATCCAGCTGCAAAGGTAATAGAATTCCACCACATGAACATTTACAAGACTCACGTTTACTTCTGTACATATGTAAACTGGTGATGTACCTCGAACATACTCTCTTTGAGACGTTCTAGTCCTACGACGCGCAAAATAACGTCGTCGTAACCTACCTTATTTTGGAATAACGTTGGAGTGCTAGAAAACGAATTGTGATCGGATCGAACATTTTGCATTGGGCGAGAATGAATCAACCGAAATAGTGACAGCAAGAAAACGGAAGCCGGAACATTGGATGTCGGCTGTGTAGCCTATCAACTCAGTGTTTAACCACTGAATGCAACTGGTTAAATATAGACGTAGCTATTTTTGGTGGTTAGGTTCCCTTGTCTCCTCTTCTGTTTCTCTTCTGTTGCTTTAGAGAGTTTGCTATTTTTGCATGGTTATGTGACAGTTAAGCATCAGCGAGAACCATTATTATATTGCTGTCTGTAATGATGGTGATGATAAAAAACTTGATACAATGGAAACGCATTAAACAGGTATAGTAGAAAAGATTGTGGCAACGACGTTCATTGATTCACCACGCTTCCATGGACTGAATAACACATTGTACCGAGGCAACTGATTTTTTGTGTATAGCAGACTTTTGGTGTGATTCAAACCCCAGATACAACAAAGGGAAAAATTATTTTAGCTTGTGGCCATTCTCAAAATATGCGTCGTTTGCGTTTTCTAGAGAGATGTTTAAGAATTGCCGGTAGAGTACAATGACATCGTTTACATGAATTTGCCTCTGCGAGTGGTCAGCCGTCAAACAACACTTCCCAGTTGAGCATGAAGACGAGTTTGGATAGTTCTTAGGATTCTGTTTTGCGGTCACTGCTCTCAAATTCACGATATATGTTAGTGACTACCACATACCGCACAGTGCCTACTCTTGTGCTTGCGTTCTTCGCACCTCCAAGGACTGTTGAAAGAACCATTATACACTAGATGTGGAGTTAGTAATTTTATAACTGATGCTTTCTAGCTGTGATATATCTTCCGTTGGCAGGAGACTTTCATTTGTCAGAGACGTGAGTCCGAACTGACTACTTTGCAGTTTCAAACAGTTAATTCCTTTCAGAACTTTAAACTAAATAGTCAGAAAACGCCATTTTAATCCAAGATATTCGTGGTTTGCTGAACGGCCGTGAACATTCTACTGAATGTGGCCTTGCCTCCTCACAAACAGCCACTCGCGAACTTGACTCTACGTTGAACTAAGTGACCTATCCCAACCCGCAGACTGAATATCTAAATGTTTGCTATGAAAGCCGATTCACGTCGTTGTAAATTTGATGCTGATGAGTTAGTATAAAGAGCTTGTACCCACCATTCTCCTTGTTATGACTAACTTGTTCACACATTGCGGTTGATTGTGGACGACCAGTTTTCGGGCACGGTTGTCGTTCCTGTTCGTTGAACTGCATGTTTTTTTCCCGTTGTGCGCACATTTGTGTAAGTCAACATACACGGCAAGCTAGTATGACCTTAGCCTTGCCTTTGTCACGTGACCTCTCTGACTAGGCTGTTGATCCGTACCCCCTTACTCTGTGTTCCATAATTCACCATTCGACGGTACAACATCATCCACCTGCTAGGATCTGATGAGCTCTCCTAAACCGTTTATCCCTGCTGAAATGGACTACCGTAGCAAAATTAGCTGTAAATATTGATTATTTTTGTAGTGGTGTCAAGAAGTGTATATACCAAATCTTACTATTTCTGTTGGGCTTAAATGCCGCAACAGTTGCAAAATGGAAGCTTCCGGGACTGTTAGCCTATTTCTTAAGATGATAATTTTAATAATTGTGTGTTGATCGCATTACAGTTGGCAAGCAAATAACACAACCTAAAGAAGGCGTCCTGTTGTTGGATGACATTTTGGGGAGTAAGTTCATGTGAACGCAGAGACTACTGTCCATTGTGAACGAGTTAGTCTGGTGAGTTTTTCCCATTGGAATACTTGTATCTACTGTACAAGCAGATATGTCTGCGGGACGATGGCTATTTACAAAACAACCATGTTCCGTTTGAGTTTTGAGAAATATGTTTATATTTTAGGTGAAAAAACAAGAGTGCCTGGACAATTTCATTATAACAGAACATCCGGTCTATTATCGCTGCTTCACCTTGAGAATTAAAACCCAACCACCTGTGCCAGCTGGACCGACTAACGGGATCCGTCTAATTCTACATCGTGGTCAGGTGAATGCTACTCCGTTGCTATTAGTTGCGGAAGACGAACCGTTCATACTACAATCTGTCAATTCAACCGATGCGTATAAAGCAAAAGATGGATATTTCATCGCATTTCACGAAAAAAACACATTTCCCAATTTTCCAGTGCAGGTCTGTTGTGAATAATCTACCTTTAGTTTAACGTGAATAACTGTGTTATGCGGTTTTCAAAATTGGAGCTGACCACACACGTTAGATTCTGTCACTGTACACTTCTGGTCAAATTAACGGTGGATTAACCAACTTTTGAAGGAGGTCACTAACAGAATCGATTATAATAACGTTAACAGATACGAAAAATTGTATTTGCCGCAGTCTGCAATATTTAACGATCAAGTGAATAGTGATGCCTGTGACCATCACTTCCAAAATTTTCTCAAATCCACCACTACTCACCACATTTCATACCGAGCGATTATTTGTGATTAAATTGCGACTATTGAATACTTAGTAAGTAGGCGACAACGATAAGTGTAATACGTAAATAATAAATTTTGTCCCTTGAACACTACAGGTGTGTGTAAACTTACCGTAGTGAAGATGAGCGATCGTAATATACTACTCACACGACCACTATTCAGTAGTAAGATCAGAGCATATATTTTGACATCGTAGTAACCGCAGGAAAAATAAAGGAAGTAACATCGGAGTGCAGCATCGCCTAAATTGGTCCATGCTACGCCTGGCGTCTGTGGCAACCGAGACGGTCTGGGCCGAGTACCGTATGTAAATGAGTGTTTTTCCTTGTGACCCTGTTTAGGCGCTTAACCCATATATTGCTTTCCCGAATAAATAACCCTTGTGCCATCCGCGTTCTTGGTTCACAACAGTACTAGTCTTGCATGCATCTGCAAAAGCTAGCGTTTTCCGTCATGGCCACAAGACCGGTGGCCCACATTTTGGCCCTGAACGTCTGTTTTATTTCTAAAGTTTGTAGGATTGTATAAAATGCTTATCAGTAATATGGACGTCTGAACAATGCTAATGAAAATCTGGCAACCATAACTTTATAAATCTTTGTGTTCGTTTGAAACTTTCCACGTGACCCGTTGGTTGAGAACGAGGGAAAACGATCATCATGCGGTTGACGCAGTATAAAAGAGTTTTGTTTGTTAATTTGTTTTATGGGTCGGCTGAAAATCCATGGGCATAAAATAGTGTGCATAATATCCCGCATTTTGATTTCTATCTAAATGACCGCAATCACGCAAAACAAAATATTTTCACGGTTCGAAGGGGCGTAATGTGATATTGTTGAAATAAACAAGAGTTCGGAGGTTGCTGGACGGTTCGTATAGTTAAGTTCCTATATAAAACAGTAATGACGATAATAATGATAATTATAATCATCACTTTCATTAACTTTGTCGTCGAAATCTTTATCGAGTGTCATAGGTGGATGGTTGTTATTGATTCTGTACTGCCAAGAGATGATGAAACGGATAACATGAACTTGTTCGGAAACAAGACCAGGACCAAATTTCTGCCAAAGATTTTCCATCTTAATTCCAACGGATATAATGAAGGTGCTTATATTTTGCAAAGGTAAACCTAAGCTACTGATAAATGGTAGGAGATTTTGGCTAATATATTTTGAACAACACTCACACCTAGCTATAGGTCTCGCATTCTTGTTGACTTTTCAATCCATCTGTTTTGAGGGAAGCTAGTTGAATAGTTTAAGACAATATGAGGGCTGAAATCATCTGTAAATAATGTTGAGTTTAGAACAACTAAGTCTGAAATGCAGTGAGATGAACCCTTCCGGCTGTCATTACCGCGCTTTATTAAATCCAACAAGTTAACAGACAGTTTTTTCTTATAGTCGTAACACTGCTGTACTGAAATTGATCAGATGCCATCACTTTTTGTTTGTGCAACTTTGGGCTGTTTTGTGTCACACGGATCTCGGATTAGTAAACGAGTGCGGCCTTTCCATACTACTGATAGCTCTGCTGATTATCGTTTGTCAGGTTATCGGTTATTCACAACTGACTGACGTCCTTAGTACGTCACTCGAAGTACTTAAGCTACGTATTCTTACAGATGAAGCAAACGGTGTTGCTGAGTTTTAGCTGTCAAAGGTTGCTGCCTAATCTCATTTTTGTCTCCTTGTTGGTGCGACAAGTTGTGCCCGGTTGAATGCAGACACCAACAATAAAATTTCTGAATACGATTTATATTCTTTGTGTGTTGAGCGACCACCTCTCACAGTAACAACACAACTGTTTCAGTTACCTTTCAGGCGCCACCCGTGCATCTCAGAGAGACGCCTCTATGTCGTTAGATTCGTTCTAGATAAGCAAATACCGTCTTATTTAAAATGGTGGTTGTTCTTATTTCCCTACGTAAGCCTCCGTCGTTGTTGATACAGTTTCTCGAATGCACCAGTCTACCAGTTACCTACAAAACTGCATCATTCAACAGTAAATGTGTGCAACCACGGCACTCATACGTGATTTCTCACTCTGAGGCTGCAGAACACATTTTGAAATACTTGTTTGAGTGTGAAATGTTTTTTGACGACCTCTGCCCTGTTTGTAGTTTGTCAGTTGTCAACACCCTGTCATTAACATAATGAAGATAGGTCATTTAGTTGGGGATTCTTCACCAGTTTTTTGTGAATGTTAGATACGCTTCTGTATTATTTTATGTGAGTAACGGGAAATCAACTAACATGCTGTACATTCTTCTTGGTGCAATGCCTGCTGGATAAATTGTTGAGAATCTAAAGAGAGCCAAATTATTGATAAATAGTGCCAGTAATGGGTTAACTTACTTGTTCCTTGTGTCATTTCGTTTATACGCCTTGGAAAGTACGGGTTGCTCTGCTAATCCACACATACCTTTGAAGCCAAGAAGATGGGTGATAAGTGGCCGGTGTGACTTTCTTCCTAACTTTGACTAGGGAAAAACACTGTTCTATAATTCTTGTTTCGGCGTGAACTCATTTTTATTCTGTCTTGATATCATCTTCTTTGAATCAGTGAAATATGACGGATTCAAGAGACTTGGTAATAACCGATGTCAAGCTAAGTTCTTTATAACGTTCACAACGTTCACCTTACTTCTCTGCAAGAATATGAGATCTATTTACAGCTGACTTCATTTCCTATGGACGCTGGTTGGGACAACTTACTTAGGTTATACGCTCATAATTCACAACCGTTTTTTGAAAGTATCATTAGGTGATCATCTAGGCTTACCGTGTTATGTCATTCGGAACCGAAATACAGTAATGAATCACAGGTTTTGCAGGTGGTTCAGCGTCTATTGAACAGGATCCGACATTATGGACGTATGAAAGGTATCGCAGTACATGTAGGTGACCGGTTAAACTAGCTATCGAAATGAAGTGCCTCAACTTTATCGATTTATCACATAAAATAATGTTATCTACCATTTTAATGGTTTGTTGACAGATGTGCGCTTCGGATCAGAAACAAGGTTAAATTTGACCAGATTACTAGGGTCCGTTGACGTAAGAGGGACTTTCATCTAATTACTGTTCTTCATTAGCCGGGCCTCTCTTTAAGCTGTTTGACCGCGCTTGGGTTTCTTACAGGCGGCCCAACTTAAACAGCTATGAGGAATGTTCCGTTCGGCGTCTAACAGTGCTAAGGAACTTTCTGAGGTCTAGTGTTTGTTTAACCCACTGATTACTGTACTGCTACAGTACCTACCAGGTTTATGACCTGTGAAATTCTCGTCCAGCCTCTACTGGGACCGTGGAGATTAGAAACTTTGAGCTTGCATTTTAACCTAGTTCAGCATATATGCTTGGTTAATTTATCGACAGCTCTCGGCACTGTCCCTTTAAATTGTAGCTGAATAGACAGCAAACCAATCCGCAATGTGGCCACACTGCCTTCAACTGACTGTCGTTACGTCATTCTCAGATCAGATCTGATTTAAATTAGAAGGAGAGGGCAAAGTGAGACAGATATACTCAACTTGTTGAAACCAATAATGACTAGCAATACCTTATGCCTTGGACAAAGTTGCTGCAACTCTCCACCATTATCCGAATGAAGTGGCGCTAACGCAAACCGGCCGCAACTCGGAATTAGCGAGGTGATTGATATGGTGGTTCAATTGTTCGTTGAAAAATAACAGCCAAATTCTCTGCTACTTTCCTGTAATCAAAACGACCCCATCAGAACTATATCAAACTAACCGGAACCGCCAGAAATGTGTAAGAATCACGCTTGAGAATGCTGCTATGGAAGTCAGTTAAGGGTATAAGCAAACTCTGTGAAACGTTTTTCGCTGCTTCGGCCTCTTGCACTGCTCCCAAAAAGCTAGTGGAGCAAAGCAGGTTTCTAACGAAACTCTAGTCCGCCAGCGTGACTGAGGCAGCTGTACAGAGTGCTGTTTGGGTTACTCCAAACTGGCCGACAGCAACGGTCTTGAGTTCAACTGACATGAGCAACCATTTTTAGCAGACGATGCATGTGTCATTTGTTCAATATGCTGTTTGTTGTCCGGGATTATCTTTTTTTAATGTGTTTGGCTTCCAGTGCCACATCGGCTTATTGGCCTATCTGTCTCACTGTGCGAATAGTTGGTTGTACTCATACCCTAGGCGTAATCAGAGGACGATAGAAACCAGAGACCGGGTGGTAGAAAATGGAACCTATTGGGACATCATCACTAGGAATCTACTGCTTATCTGTTTCTTTAGCACTAAGCACACTGCACACTAACCAGAAAGACGTATCACGCTCAGCCACTAATGGCTTTCGTTAATCTTAACATTCAGAATAAATGAACGCAATTTCTTACATCGGCTTCCTCAATTCAAAGCGGTTTTATGTAATCACCTACACATAGGGGAAAGTGTTGTGGTAAAGTGCAACAGATAACAACAGTAATATGACATCATTCCTAAGAAGAAGCCAGGATCTGCCTCGTTTCCGGGTATTTGGAGAGTCACGAAGCAAATGAAGCTTGAAAGTTGAAATGAGTAAACCAGTTTTATCGATATGATATCCATGCTGACGAGTAGAGCAGAGAAATACTTCTCCAAGTCCTTCACTTCTAGTTCACTTTGTTGGAAACGGTCGAGAACCACAACCAGTTTGGATTCCGTGAATTCCAACCGAATATACACTGAAGAATGAACATTCAACAAATCCTTTGGGAAATAGCATTGGTCGAATTCAGTCTGAAAGATGAATGTATATGCTGTAAAGTTTCCTTTATGCTTCTCTGTTACCCAGTGTAGTCTTAAAATTGTAACTGGTATGCGGATTATTAACATCAGCGCTCCAATATCAGTCTCTATACGAACAGACTACCCATCGGATTTCTAAGGGTGCACAGTACAATGGAGCATAACAAAAGGCATTTATCAGAACACATTCAACAGTGTTACACATGGAGCCATTTGTGGTATTTCAGGTAACAGTTTTCACTGTCGATCGGAACTTTCATTACGGGCGCACTTTCAATCCAGATACTGGAACCAACTACCCACGTTCCCCACAATAGTGACAAACGATCTGTTTATGGTGGCATTTGATGACAGGCGGATGCTGCCTTCCATAGTTATAAACTGCCTATGACTTGTTGGGGTGTTTTGGTGACATGACAGTTTGGTGACCATATATTCCGAGGCAGCAGCTTGTGAACTACCGAGCGTCGTAATTGTGTATCCATCGGTCGCGCCGACCTGATTACAACCAGTTAGGAGTGTCTTGTTTACTTTGATACCACTAGTCAAGAAGGTAAGTAGTTCGCGACTCAAACATCGAGAGCAGGCAGGATGATTGATATATGTATATTTCATACCCTGACTAAATGCTTTACGTACTGTCAGTTATAAAAGTAGTTCGGAATGTTACTAATTGGAAAGCTTCTAATCATCAGTTTTTGTAGCCATGGACTCGAGCTAGTAACTTACTCAGTCCTAGTTCAAGTATTCGCAGTATGATAGACGTGTAATTTGGCAATTAAGTAATCCGCAGCTACATACAACTACCGTGGACGTGTGAACACTTATTTGGTGATATTTCCACACTGTCAAACAATAGCAGAGGTTACTGTACTCGGCTGTCACGGCATTTCATGAGCCACCTGGTTTAAATACTCAAAAGAGAAACTTTTGGGCCATTTTTATTTGCTTACTTTTGCAGTACTGTAACAACAATCAAGAAATATGATAAGCTATAAAATTATCTAAGTTTGATACAGCTTGTGTATTACAATAACCATGACGTGAGGACATTAATGTATTCCAACTGCACACCGAATGCGTCAGTAATATTTATCCTGTTATCAGGGCATGGTGCTCTCATTACTTGTAAGGTTTCAGAGTAGCTCAGTATTATAAGCTTCTGAAATAGTAGAGTTTTGTACAGACATACATTTTAATTGAAAACTATTCAAGATTTATAATTGCCACAGCCCAAGCCGATCTGAACTAGGTAAGGTTAACATCATAGCCGCTTTGTGGTTGCATTAGAAGCTTCCTTCAGCGCTTTCGACTATTTGTTTAAAAGTCGAAACTGATGCTGCACGTTGACTTCCTGATCGCAACGCTTCTGAGAACCAGTCCGGCTCAACGTGCTTATTCCTAGATTCTTTTGAGAAGATTCAAGTCATCAAGTATTTTATTACCAACGTTGAACAACAGACCATACTGACAGATTTACAACCCCTACCATCAGTTTTGTCATCCTAGCGAATTTTTTGCTTCCTCAGTCCCTTCCAAATGGTCTTTCGGTGCGGTTCGGTGAATCCATGCGAATCGGTCTAGAACAGATTGACTACGAGGCGGTCAACCTGACCGGACGGATGTGCATCAATGGGGACTTTGCGCCGCATATTGAACTCTTGCGTTTGGACAAATTGTCCGAGAGCAATGCGAAACCCCACGAGGGTGGGTAAGCTTTTGTGGACCAAACGTTGCATAACTTCCACGTATTCTTCACCATTTTTCCAGTCCAAATCAATTGATTTAACTTGTGATGTTGTGCACCGCTCGCACGACGAACTTGAGACATTCATGCAGTATTCACGTATACTATAAATGCGTTATATTGAAAACCTTAAAAGGAAAGAGCCAGTAAAATGGCGGTACTTGGCGGACCGTAACGCTCAAAGATGGTTTCACTTTGGTCAGAGCGATGAGGTTCTAAAAGTCGACGCACTCAAAGTCCATCACCTTCGAATGTGGAAATTATTTGTTTTGGTTTTGTTGGTTGGTTGAGTGTGGACCAATGGTTTTAAATGCGTTGTAGCTTTTTGCCCCCTAGTTTCCTTAAAGCCAAGTCACTGCCGTCTCACTTGGCGTTCATTACTTGAAAGCTGAAATCAGAAAAGCGGCAACTAAACACGCTACTTAGTATGGCGCATTATAAACCTGTATATGATTTAAATTGTTAATGGAATATCCTTGGTTCATTGACACCAGTTAATCAATTACAACCTAGAAGTTTCCTAAAAGGAAGGTTAGATTTCTACATTCGAAAGTTTGAGATTCATTTTAGAAAGCCAGGTTGTCAGGATTGAGAAAAACTGTCATAGTCAAAAGGATTTAATGATTGGATAATCCCATTCATCCAACTGCATACCTCTAAGCTGGGGGTATTTCATTCATGGTTTTAAACGGTGGCATAAGCGGTGACATAAAGTAGCATTCGTTGCTGTTCTGATGCAGTTCTCTAATAGAATGAAGAAACCACATACGTAGGCTGAATTACAGAAACACCACGAGGCCATGGACACATGAAAGTGTGGAGATGTTGCGGGTTTTACACCACTCCATTTACATTGGTAACACAAAAGATACTCATGTGCTAGTTATTTCATATTCAGTCGACGGATCCAAGCATGTTGAATTGTTTTTCATGGCAGACATATCTTCACAAGTGAGACGGCAAAACATTTTTCACATGCTTTTTCGCCATTTTAACACCGTAGTCGACTTTTTTGGCGTGATCAGACTTTCTCGATTTCAGAAGTAACCAACACATTTGTCTACATCCCTTTATGGATTAATACGCCAGTATCTGAAGTCAAGAGACCATACCTGGCTGACACCGAGACACTTGTGTTTCCATTTAGGCACATTTTATCCAACGTATACCGGAAGAAGTAGGAAATGGAGAGTTGTGAGCAGAATTGTTCGTAGTCCACTCAGACAATTCTGGATAGCGGGACGGTAGGCCACTGTGACGAGAAAAACTTTATCTGTTTAAAAACGAGGAAATTTGAAGACTTCATTTGCTGAATCTAAGCCTTTTCTTCTAAATCATTGGCTTGGATTTGCTTCTTTCTTCATGGATTTAGAACAGTGTGATATCTGTTCAAACCGCTGATGGAATACTATTAATGCTGCGGATAAAGAAATCTATTGGTTATTTATGTCAAAACGTAGTTCAGTATGAGCAATGGTGCACCTTAGGTAGAAATTGGATGAGAAGCATACGTTTAACTGTAGACTGAGAAGCACACGAAACGTTTAGTACACAATCCACCAAGAAAGCCGAAGAAAATGAGAAGGTAGAAAGTCACCATAAATCAGGTACGTGGAAAGGAGAGCGGGTGATTTAGTTCGATTTAGTTAGATTAACGTTCTTAGGCCTAACGTGTTTGTCGCCTCCTCACTGAAGATGAGCTGTAGGTGCGCTGATGATCTATCAATTCGAGAGCTAAACCGTATCGCATAAATGGCGTGCAACCCAATAGAATTATTGATATCGCTATTAAGTAGACTGTAATCCGTAAGTAGCGTTTCACGAATTGCTATTCAATGTATCGTCTGTACTAATTAACTCATAATTCGTTCGGGTAACAGTCCACTTACCGTCACCGGGATACCATTCGAAAATTTTGAGTCGGTATGCAACAGTTCAATTGAATTGTGCAAAAAAAAGACAACGGTTAAGTGATGAATTTAGTTCTCATGCTTTCAGCATAACTAAACCTGTAACTCTGGATTAGAGTGATTAAAACGACTAATCCGGAAACATTAGGGAAGCATATGAACACAGTGTCATTGTGAATAACCTGGGGTCAAATAATCGTAATTCCAACGTGTTAGAAAAGGTGATTAGAGTGTAAAACTTCATTTTAGAGCCGAAACACTGTAGAAAAGTCGAATGAATAATAGTTCGGGGTTTAACAGTAAGTACAACTTGAGTCCTAACCGACAAGTTGAAATCAGCATCTGTCTGTTCTCTTAAGAATTCTTCATCTTACCGATGAGTAGTCGGGGATTTGGTTAATTTTCAAGTTGAACATCACCCACAATTGATCGCAGCTGTCGCATCCCCATAGACTTTCCAGTCGGCCCTATTCGAATAGTAGAAGCACTAGACTCGAGTTTCGCTCTCATTAGAGCTCATCAGTAGTGCATATCATCGACACTGCCGGGACGCGAACCACGGACATTCAGTTCATGAGGCAACCGTGTTTACCACTGCGCCATTGACCTCACGTTAGGCACAACCGAATTATCATATGTGAACGCTCAATCACTTTCGCTTGTGAGTAATGATCAGGTTGCCCGATCATCTCGAGTCTAGTGCTTCTTTTCGAAAGGGGTCGACTGGAAATTCAATGGGGATGCGACAGCTGCGATCAATTGTGGGTGATGTTCAACTTGAAAATTCTTCATCTGATAATAAGCACTCAGTTATTCCTAATTCGCTCATTGTATTCAGAAAGCATTAATTTAAGTATCCTTGGGGCAATTTTGTTTTGAGACAAAAATTATAAGGAGGTTGTAGATCTTTGTTAGATCGGCTGTAACTGATGGATGTGTATGAGTGTGCGTGTGTTTGTATGGCTGTTGATTTTGTTGTTTAGCTTCACACTGCTCTCTGAACTTTGTCATCTAAATCCGTAGCCACTCCTCTGTGTAAAAAAAGACGCAGTCGTCAGGACCAGGTCATCCCGGTAACTTATGCGCATTGATATGTGTATGGCTATGTTTTGTGGTTGTGGATTTTGTTGTTTGGCTCCACACTGCCCTCTGAACTTTGCTGTATAAACCCACAGACTACAGTACGTACTTGATGAGATGCAGCGAATTGTGCTGGAGAGATACAATGTGCAAAAAACTGTTTTTAACTTCTCCGTCCAAATTTGTATGACCAGTTAACTAATCAGCTTGACAAGTCCTCTGTTTGGTAATCAGCATCCTAATATGGTAGCCACGGTTGTAAGTTGGCACTCAGTCAGTCATCAGATATTACCCATTAGTGAGCATGCTACACGGAACACGAAATCCAAATCATTTCACAAGAATGTTCCCTAAAATAGCACAAAATCAGGCTCTCTATCCGAATCGGCTCGACGAATTGCGTCAGCACACCGCCACAGATACAGATATGCCGGCTGGCATGTGAGTGAGAGCGAATTTCAAGTCAAATCGCAAGGTTCCATCGTGCTAATGTTCCGATCAACATGGCTGACGACCGGTAGCAACTAACTGCCGATAAGCCTCTCGGCAACTGAGATGAAATGCGGGACCAGGAACCGGCATACATCATTATGTGCGGATATGATATTTTCCTAACGATGTGCTATCACGATGGATTTTTTGCTGAACGGTAGACGATAATCGAAGCAGACTCACAACTCTGTGATATATTGACTGAAAACCAGACATTTACCCAAGATACATGAAGCGTGTCATACTGATGTGCAGTTTTACTATAACATTCGTAAACTGTGACACCAAGTTGTACAGCCGTTTGTCCAAAACACTAAGCGGTATAGGACTTTTATTAGTTGTGTACCCTCGTTGTTGAGCTATTTCGTTTTGTTACACAGTACTGTATAGTATTACCAACTTAACCCTGAGAAACTGTGAAATGCTTTGGACTATATAGAGTGAGAAGCGCTACCTTAGGTTTTGTACCGTAAACAGGACTTATTTTTGTATTCCACGATACGTGAATATTGGTGAATTCCATTAGCGAGAATTGTTTGTAACTTCACAGTGTACGCACGTTTTCAGCAAAACAGTTTCCACTCTTCATATGCGGCAGTCCTATTGCATCTATGTTATAGTATACCACTACGTAACGAATAGTAGTGTGTCTTAGTGAGATAAGAATGAACTGTAGTGTATTCTACATTCCGTAATTCAGGCGGAGTTGACTGTATCTAATTGGTTCAACAACCTGTCCACTGCCGTGAAAATTTGCGGCGGGTCAGTATAATTGTCACGCAAAGAAAAAATAGAGAAAAAACTTTAGTTTACCCAACTGGTGTATTTATCAGAGGTTCTCGGCATGCTGTTTGCGACGTCGTCTGCACAAACGTATTAACTTCAGATATGAGGTTAGCGCACATTACAAAAGTTGTAGAGACAGCTTTGCATTCCAGTCGTACAAATGAAACGTTCAAGGTGTTTTCAACAGTTCATCTTATAGAAGAACCCTTCCTGTGTGCATTATGATAGTTCGCGTTGAAAAATAGCTCCAGATGTTGCATCGTATAACAAGATCATAGTCATTCTTGGTATATTCAGAGTGTGTGAACGTTTCATATAGACTGTTTTTGAAGTTATCCCGATGGGAAAATTCCGGTGAGATAATATTCTTTTGTCGTGGGGCTTCTCACTATATCCACCGGGAGTAATCCATCACCGCCAGAAGGCTTCAACCAGATATACTCGTACACATGTCTGATGCTGAGTCATCCGGCGGAAACTTAGCATATTCAAATAATCCCAGTTGTAACGGTGCTTGCACAATAATCTGACACAGCCCTTGAAAGTGAGAACGCTCTATGATGTGAAGGATTGTGAGAATAGAGGTCTTACCTGTGTCATCTTTAACAGAAGAAGAGGCCCGGTGATCCGTGTCCCAACAACTCCCGAGCAGATAATAAGCTTTAGGCTACGTTTAGGTCGATTTGCTTTAAAGCGATCAGTGCGATCAGCGATCGGTGTGCCGAAAGTTGGGGTTCATGCACGAGTTATGTTAGGCAGACTATGACTATTTAGATGAATACTCATTATTATTATTAATATCATTATAGACAGCAATACATGAGTGGTTCACACTGATGCTGAACTGCCACACAACCACGAAGAAGAAGAAAAAGCAAACCCTGTATAGGAAGAGAGAAGGAAAAGTGAAAAGGAATGAGACCTAACCACTAAAAATAGCTAAGTCTATATTCAAACAGACAACATCAAGGAGCTTACACCTTGCAAACAAACGACCGAGCTGTAAGTGAAGGTAAGGCGTCATCAGCAAGACAGCTTTCCCACGGCTCTGACTGCCCCGCGTCACTAAGTGCACTCACTTCACAGACAACTCGGTCAAACAACGACAGCATTCACGTCACTGAGCTCGGTTAGCCGCCACCGACTCTGTGAGTCGCGAGTGCTCCAGCCAGGAAGATGGACCCGGTCAACCGTGAACAGCCTCCTCGTGAACGATTTCATTTGTCTACGCCAGGTCATCTATCCACCTTGCGCCAATCGACCGCAGCGTCGGCAAACAGTGCTCGGTGTGGCAAACGACTAGCTGGCATCCTTAGTACATGACCTAACCACCTAAGTCTGTGCAAGTGTAAGGATTGAACGAAGGAACTCGTCTGACACTCACTGCCAAATGCGTGCTTTCTAACCTCCTCGTTGCTCACTCGTTGGTGCCACCGGATACGAGTGATCGAACGCAGACATCAGTGGTCAAACACCTGAAGACGGTTCAAGTCCTTTACCCTGAGTGGCCAGGTTTCGTTGTCGTAAAGTAATACAGCCCTCACTGTTGTCTGATATGCGTGACCCTTAAGTTTCAGAGAGATACCTTTCTGTCGCCATAAGTGCCTCAGATTTGTAAACACCGCTCTAGCCTTGGAAGTATACGTCTTCATTTCATTCCCTGTACCTCCGCTGCCTCCGCTGATTTGGATTCCCGGGTATACAAACCGGTCAACAACCTCCACGACTTTATTATCTAACATTTACTCTACGTAGTCACTGATGTCACCACTGATATATTGCTGTCTGTGATGATAATGATGATGTAGTCACTTCAATCTTGCAGAAGCACTTTGCATTTCGAGGCTGCGAATGGGATTTCGAAGTATTTAGCAGAATGTGATGTTGCGCTTAGCGTTGTTTGTGCCGCTTGAATACTGCCGAATATGTATCCCTTTTCGATGAATACCTCGTGTGCAATAAGTAATACTTGTCTGCAATCGGTGACCGAAGCTCCTGTAACCGGTCCCTCGCTTTGACCGACGCTCATGTTTTGAGGGTTGTGTATGCAACAGGATTCGGTAAGTTACATTCTTGAGCGATCTGACGAACGCCTTATTGGTCAATGCTTTTACATTTTCAATTCATCACTGACACAACGGCCACCTGTCGAGATACACGATCTGACAGTACTCTTCATGTTGTAAATATCACCTAGCGTGTCAACCCTTTCCATCAAACTTTGATCGAAGTTACAACTAATCAGCCGCTTATTCACGTACCCTGTGTTAAACTTATGTCTTTTTCTGCATATTTTCGTTACCCGCCGCATAAATAAAACCAGGTCAGTGGGCTGTTCATTGGCTTGTTTCTCGGTACGTTGTTCTCTTGCTCTTGGTCTACCAGTGTGATCTGATTGCAACAGAATATTTCGTTCAGATCAGTCTGCACATGGATACAGTTCAATAATAGAACTGGGAAAAGTGTGATCTAGCAGAACACAGTGTAACTCCATTCATGTTGGCGGTATTCAGTTTCGGATTAGTCCGTTTTAGTGACCGAAGCCAAAACACGCTCGTACACAAACGTCACCACAGGTGATTTATGCTGCATCACTTTATGTCCAAAATAAACCCAAAAGATTAGGACCGGGAGTGTGTAAGTGGAACCGCAGATGGTGTAGCTCAACTCACTTGCGATAACATTTGTGCATGGAAGTTGCGAACAAACAGAGGTTCAAAGTTGACCGTGGTACAAAGCAAAAATCTTCAGCACACAATGCGCCAACAAAGCCAAGGTAAAAAGAGTGGCAGATGGTGTTGTTCCAAGCTTCGGAGAAGGAGAGAAATAGGTTTACCAGACGCCAAGTGCCATTGATTAGTACGAAAATAAGACAATATATAAATATATAATCGAGTCAGTCCACTCGTTCCCAACACACTAACCATCTCTTTAACGATATACTGTGAACAGCTTGATGATCTACAAAGTTGAAACTACCAGCGCAGTAGCAGCCGCATTCACTGCAGCGCCACATGATCACATGATCACAACACCACAATCAGTGGCATCCACAGTTCTTTTGCGTACTTTGTGTTAGAACTCGCGGCCGCATAAGTGTCCCTTCGGACAACCCTCAGGTGTTCATTCATCCGAACGGTCCAATTCAATACTAACTTCTTCCCATGTTTTTAGCTCGATAGTGTAGCATAAAAAGCTTATTTGGATAGCATCTTGGTATCGCAGCTTCTGATTATCAAAATTACACTTACTTGTTTTTAGCTACACGTACATCGGCTACCTCGATTTCTGTTTGTTAGCCATCCCGCTGGTGTGTCCCAATTAACAGAGCTAACCGAGCCTCAACATTAGTTCAATCCGGTCCATATCTACTGGCCGAATCAGTGTTCTGGTTTATATCCGACCATCGAATTTTCAAGATGCGTATTAAACATTACGGACGTTGACGATGCATCCCGAATATTGTATTGTAACCTAGGTCAGGCTTCTGAGTAGCTCAGGTTTTCGATCATGCAAGGCAATGGTCAACTGTCGGGTGATCAGAGTGTCGTAACGGCACCTACTTTGACCCTTCTACTTTACGCGGAAGACAGTAGTGCTGTAAACATAAATACAGATCTGTTGTTTACCGGTAGATTCGTACCTGATTGCTTAAACGTTCCTACGCGATTAGTGGTATGTCATTCATTTTTATGAGCTTAATTACCTTTTGTCTGGCTGCATCCTTTTGACACGTCTGATATAGTTAAACCTGGAAGGATCGAAATGATAACAAGCATAGTCTTTGGATAATACATCACTTACAAGCTTGTTGACCGGGGCTAACGGAACAGCTCGGGTTATTGAATACATACGGTTTTGGTCAACTGAAACGTCGATTTTATTAACACTTGTCTGTGGAAAGAGCAGTTTTTTGTACGACGGCTGCTTTTGCAGTGTGGTGTGCACCTACAATAAGAAATATCAAAGCTTTTTTACGGGTTCATACACAGTGTTCAACCCGAGCAACAGCTTTCAAATCACAGTTCAATAGGGAACACTTATTCGCGAAGTTGGCTGATAATTTACAGGACATTCCAGCTTGCTTTCAAGTGCCTGCTCCAAATTGTCCATACAAACCGACTCTTATTACGTTACCATTAGGCGACAAGGCGATGAATACCTTGAACAAAAGAAGGTCGTTAATTGATAAAAAAGCATCACTCACTGACAGTCTACTGCATTGGGTCAGTGAAAACTATTCGTATACTGTTTTCAGTATCGCACAAACTTCTCATATGGCGAGCGAAAGACAACACCATCAGAGACAGCCGGTGGGTTTTGTATGTTCAAGTGAACAATTACCAATAAGTGATTATAGATTTATATAAATTTAACACAACTTGTATTTGATCGAAGCTATCTCATTCAGCTAGATTTTCAGTTAGCCTCTTTCTTGTAGTCTCATGCACATCACATGTTATCAATGCATACTGCTTACACTCAGATGCTTCAACCTTTGATCCACGTTCATAAGAAATAACCTGACAACTTCACTGAAGTACCCTCTCTTTTTCTTTTCACGTTGACCTGGTAATCATATTATTTTTCCCAAGGGAACGGAGATAAGCCTTTACGGAAAGATTCGTTTGAATGGTTTTTGGAACTTAACCTTTGTGTTTTTTACTAACATGATCTGAAATGTAGTGCGATTGTGACGTTACTATTGAACAATTTAACTTGTTTGCACGCGAATTTTGTAGTAATAGTCGTTTCTGTGGTCTTTTGCAATTCAAACCTAGAAATGATTTCTTCAAGCATAAGAAGGCACTTGTGCAATAAGTATCTCATACAATCGTGTGTTAGCTTTTAAATAAAATAACAACCAAATAAAAGTAACTGTATATTTAGTGTAGGGAACTTGCTCAGACACTTTGTGGTAATCAGTGGAACAACACAGAACCCCCAACGCTTGGCTGAGGAGACCTATGAGATACATTTTATGACTTCGTTCGAGAGCTCCCGGGTGATTGTCAATAACAAACTGTGTCTGTTAACTCATGTACTGTTCTGTCTTTAAGTTTGCATGACATCAGAGGGTTATGTATTAACCAGTAATCTATACGTGTTAAATGCCAACAGTGGAACGAGGCATGGCCAAGTTCAACTACACTCGGCAAGCATGCGTGGCTATTCACAGACAGCTGCTGATCTATCGGACATGCAAATGTTTCTCTGAGTATTACGCAATTCCCTATTCCATGCGTGATATTGGCGAAGTGTGGTGCCACAACTTAGACACGAGCACGACAAACATCATTCAAATCGGCGCAACGTTGGAGTGTGTAGAAGGCATTGCGAACATGACTGACGACGCGGTGAGTGCTGCTGACATCTGATATACAGAACTGGATTCCGTGATTTTTTCTGGTTTTGCTAAATGTAGAACATTTCAACGCAATCTGAACTGAATAGGCAGTGGTCCCATATTTCAACGTAGTGTATTGTCTCCGCCAATTGGCCCATATTAAGTGGACTGATCGCGTGAGCAATGTGGCAGTTCGCCGGCGCGTATTCCGGAACGCTCGGGATGCGCGATCAATTGGTCAATTAATCACGGTACACAGCTTGCGATGGTTGGGTCACGTACTCCGTATGTCACCTGATCGTTTACCGTACTGGGCAATGTACGCTGAGGCCACCAACAGTTGGGTCAAACCACGTGGTCGTCAAGCCACAACGTGGTCACGAAATATGAAGACCTTGACTGCTCCATTG
>JTDE01000837.1:36823-72685 GCA_014338405.1 Paragonimus skrjabini miyazakii
GAAACTATTTTACGACTCTCTGGAAGTGGTTATCGGTGTGTGTGTGTGTGTGGGGGGGGGGGGTACTGTGCCAGAGACTTACTTGAAACTGTGCAATCTTATTCATTTTAGTCAATTTACTCGCTGAGTTGCCACCTCTACTAAATAAATTCTGGAAAACACAGAGATAAATTTCGGAAGTGAGAGAACTAACACTCACCCGGGCACAATGACCGCTTCTCACGTGTTCACGGTGATGTATTCATTGTCCATTTCGGCTGTAATTTCGTTCAACCATAACAATGAAGTCTTAATAAATACGGTTGGTCGAATTGGTTATAGAATGGAGAAAGGGAAGTGTCACAGTGACGCAAAATCAAGGCTCGTCGCACTGTACAGCTGATTGATTTTTCTGTAATCTTGGAAGTTTCTGATAAAATGTTCTTAAAGCTGTCAATTGGAACACTACTTCTTGCAAGTGGTTCGAAGTTAGTCGAATTCCAGAATCATCACAACTAGATCTAGTTTAAATCAACTGAACTGTCACATTACTCGCTAATAGTTTCAGCGTTTGCCAGTAATGCTAACGGTTTCTGACGTGAAACCTCCAAATGAAACAATCTACCTACTGCAGCGTTTCTGAACTCCCGGGTATGGGTTAGTGGCTCAGCTGGTGAAGCGCATATTCAACCGGAGCATGCGGTTCCCTTAATTGGATAACCTCCAGTTTAAGCTCCTATATTTCACAACCGTCTCCCGTTTGATTTAGTTGTTGATAAAGAAGCCTTTCTTTGTTCTTCAGACGTGTGTTGCGCATATATGCTTTATACGTAGATAGAAATTATCTGACGCATATTGCACCTTGAACTGTGGACTCCACGTTATGTGCATACTGCTTTGATCACGTTTTAAACCACCATAGGTTCACGCATTTAAATGGACAAATATTCATGCTGCCACTAATCAAAGCTGACGTCCTGTAGGACGCGTTCATTCTGTTCATGCTATTCTCCTGAAGTGTCCTGTCTGGCGAACACACTTACTAATAACATATACATAAGAGGTATAACGTCTCGCTTGATGCCACATTGTGCGTTATAAACTCCATTGCATAATGTTTACCACTGGTAATCACCTCCACAATTACTTTTTGAGCTTGACAAAGGTGGTAGTGTATATTTTATTGCATTAAGACTACTGGCTGATTGATTCCTTGACTAGTCTTCTGATTCTTCAAATAAATGAGATTATCTTTCTTTATTCTGGTTTTGACTAGTGCAAACACTTTCATTTAATTGTTGTTACGGTTTGACATGATACATTTTACGTGGGGCGATCATTGAGCTTTTCTGCATTTCAAACGTTGAGTACTGCTTTCTCGTTAACTAACATTCTTTCACACTGGGCGTTCTCCTTGTTTTTGTATATTTACAGTTCTGACTGTAAGGAAATGCAAATTTATTCGTGAGCTATGATCCTTTTTTCGGAGTTTATTGATGATCGACCTTCATTTTTGTATGGCTAAGTTTTATCAAACTGTTTAGCTGGTTGCATTAAGCCTCTAGAAAAGTTTTCTGTGTGGTTTATCATCCCTTGATTTACTATTTATTTCCATAAATATAAAACTGATCTACTTCTTGCTTGTTTACACTACTTCGCTGCATCGCGTTCAGGTGCAGAAAACCGGAATACCCTCATACCATGCTCGTTTCTGTATAACAATAATAGAAAATATTTATTGAAGTATTTTCTGCTTATCGCAGTTCGAGAAAGAAAATTACTATTTTGGTTGTAATGATTCTTGACAGTTATCCTTAATCTGAGACTCGGCGGCTGGTTTCATTTTTGTTTGGACTCATCAGATAGTGATAGTGTGAACGAAGAATCGAACAGGTTACGAGAAAATGTTCCTTTTCGCTGTTTTGTCGGAGTCATTTTCTGAATTTTAATCACTCGGGTTAACTTGAAGTCACTTGCCTGAAACTATCTTGGTTTCGTAAAGGTTATCTGACCTCATTCCGCGCACACCGGCGGATTGAACGCGATTGCTCTTGTCAACAACCTAACTCTCTTAGCATATCGATCGTGTTATTCGTTAAACACGACAATGCAAATCGGTTGTTCTGCTCCGGCGTCTAGTGGACCTTAACGGTAGAGACAGGGCACTTAACTCGCCTGTGTCGGTTTACGTGCTTCTATTTGCATGTGTTTGCTCGCGTCTGAACAGGCGAATATCGCTGACTTGTTTTGAAGAGCCGTCAATTTTTGTTGTGGGAAACCACAATAACTTGTAAAGGCACACGACAGGTGTTCACTGAACGTCTTGAAGCAAGCTTGTATGCATTAATCACAGTTTTTGTTCATCATCATAGACAGCAATATATCAGTGGTTCACACTGATGCTTAGCTGCCACACAACCACGAAGAAGAAAAAACAAACCCTGTATAGGAAGAGAGAAGAAAAAAAGGGAAGGGGGAAGACTTAACCACTAAAAGATAACTATGTCTATATTCAAACGTACAACATCAAGGCGCCTACGCCTCGCAAACAAAGTTTTTGTTGAAAAGATGTTACCATGTAATTAATACAATTTCAAAAACTGATTGAAAAACGATTTCACTATTAGCGTTAATTGGGTGCCACACAACAGAACGAACCTTTTGAAGTCAGACAAACATTTGGTTTCGATGCGAGACACGGGACTGAAGTTACATTCTTGTTACTGCCAGTCAGTGAAGATTACCAGTGTATCAGTCGGAGCATGTCTTGCAATCTTACCAGTTACTGTGGTAGCTACACAATGAACACGGTCGAGCAGACATAATTCAACGTTCAATTACAACCACACGTGAGTAGTGCATTGGCTGCCCAATTTTCCTTGGGGTGGAAAAATCATCTGCAATTAACTCCATAGTCAGGATTGGGAAGGCAAGTTGAAGTGATTGAAATCGAATCTACAGTGTAGTTGTCAGAGACAAAGAAATATTTTTTTAAAGAGAGGATTAAGTATCAGTTGTTTTGGTATGTTCACGCAGATGCACAATATATCCGCATCTTCCGCCCGAAACCTCTTGGGGCTATTGTGAGAGAAGTTTGTGCTGGGTACCCGTCAGTCAATAACTACTGCTGTTTTTCACAACGCTTCCCTTACTACATGTGCTTTAGCAGGAAAAAATCTGTGACTCTTCACGTTCGTTCTTGAACCTTAGCTCAGATGGAGTTTCATGGGGTTATTTGTTTAGCGAACCACCGGGAACCTTTTGTTGGCTCCTCTAACATAACACAGTGAAGAGTAGAATTGTACACCTGCCATTGCCGTGGCAACAGTAGCTGTCACACTGGTAGGGAATCGTTTATTAAATCACATCAACAAGCCGTTTTTTATGCCTATAAAAATTTTATTATTAAATTTTTTCTTTTCTAGGTGATATAATTAAACCCACAGGTTTATTTATTAAGCAACATACATGTCGTTTCCAAATGATCCACTTGCATAACTACGACTAGATCGGCGATTAAAAAGCACAGTTTAGCAAACTTGTTCTTTTTCGCTTTTATTCTGTTGCATACATGCAGTTTGTCACCGTTTTACAAGGGAACGAGTGGGCCGTTGAAATCAAGTAAATCAATGGCATGCTGTACTCTGGAAGATATTTGAAAAAATGAGTGTTGACGAGCTCACAAATTTGCGTTTGGTCAGAGTAGTTCCAAATCCTGAATGGGATGTTTTAGTGGTTACATAGTTGGGTCATAAAAGCGTTTCCAATTGGTCTCAGCTATGATTAGAACCACACTCCTCATTGTCCCGGACCGAATGAATTTAGTAGATTGAGCGAAACGCTGACAGACAGCGAAACACTGACAGACTTACTAAAATTCGGCGGGTGTGAAAATATGGCTTAGTTGATTGACTTCATTACCCAAGTGTTAGGCCAGACTGGATCTGCTTGTTCAGTTAACATAACGAGGTTCACAGAAACAGGCGAAAGATTGTATGCAGGACGAGGATGCGGAAACAGGTACCTTGTGTTCTAGGCCTGAACATAAAACCGAATCTGAAGTGAGGCGAACACAGCCTGACAGTTAATCACATTCCGGAGCTTTTGCTTATTAAGATAAACTTGTACGCACAACATATATTTTACCTCAGATGTAGCTTGTCTTCTTGTCCGAACGTTGCTTTGTTCTGTTTGTGACCAGTATTTATGATTACTTCATGAATATGGTAACATCCGTACACATTCCTGCGGTTCTGCTTATCAAACAGTCAATAAAATACAGATCGAACATCACCCACAATTGATCGCAGCTGTCACATTCCCATAGACTTTCCAATCGATCCATTTCAAAAAGAAGCACTAGACTCGAGTTCCGCTCTCATCAGAGAGCTCGTCAATAGTGCATATCCTCGCCACTGCCGGGACTAGAACTCCGGCCACGCTGTTCATGAGGTAACCGTGTTTGCCACTGTGCCATTGACCTCACATTAAGCATAACCGAGTTATCGTATGTGAACGGTCAACCACTGTCGCTTATGAGTTTCACTCCACTGCAGGTAGGATAAACCTGTTAGAATGAATGTACTGACTACTTTGGTATCCTATAACTTGAGCCATCAATACAATCGTGTATGAGTATACACGGATTGCTAGATTGCCTATTTAAATCAAGCTCCTAGGAGATGAATCTAAAACATCCGTTGAATTTGCGTCGTTACTGAGCTAACATAGTAGATAACCCATTCCATCCACATATAGTTGGCATTTACTAATGACTGGTGATGTGAAAGAGTCAACAACTAGTAGCACCAACAAGAATTCCATTGAGACACCATCTAGTTGTCGGTAAGTTTCTTCATTAAACTCAGAAAATACATCTTAATTTTACAGGTCGACTATCTGCTCAAGTTCGATCGACCCTAACACTACGGTCTATCTCACATTTGGAATCCGCTACCAGAATACAGACTAGGTACACAACGATTTAATCAACAGTTCTTAGCTAACTCAGTTGTAAATTAAGCTTTTAAGGTCAACGCAAATCTGTAATATACTGATTGTGAGCGTCTTCATCCAAGTTTTATCGCACTAGGTCCTCTTCTGCACATACTTTCCAAGATGTGAGAATATATGTTACGCTACGGTGAAGTCTGCAGTAGAATTTAATGAGATATCCGCATCACAAACAGAGACAGATAGCAACGGTTACATAACATCAGCGTACCAGGTTTATAAAAACATACTACTTACCATGTGAATTCGAGCATATTCAAATGTGTCGCACGAAAACTAGACTTATTCACAACACTTCCGGAGAGGAACGACCAAATGAACTGAGAGCCAACTACAATGAGAATGATTGATTACCCAAGAAAGTGGCCCAAACTGATGCGTATTTTAGAGGCGATTATGCGTTAATCCAATCGACTCAGTGAATGGTGTACACACTGAAGCTCACATGCCACACTGCAAACTTAACAGCTGGTAGAAATTTCATAGGCTCCGCCGGTTGTCATCTTATGGCGATGAGGGAATTCATTAGTAGTTCTTACGTAAATGTTAGTCAACAAAACTGATAGGATTTTACATAGAAAGGATGGAACATTTACGAAATTGCACTTAAGAAGAAATTGTACACAAACACAGCAACGTCAACTGAACCAACTCATCTTATTTGAGAATAACTACTAGGCAAATTGAAGAAAATGTTTAGGCCTCCTACGCTGCAGCTGGTTTTGATGCATCTTTATCGATTTTACCGCGGGCCACTTAAATGCGCAAATTTTAAAATGGTTACATCTTTAGACAAAACAGTGTAGACGCGACGGAATCACCATTAAGACCATTGTTTAGGGATACCTTTTTTGAGTAAACCGAGACATATGATGCTCAGCTCTACCACAGATCGTGTTATTCTACCAGTGTACTGTTAGCAATGTATTTCCCACCACGGATTCAGCTTTGAACTTAGCTGGTAGTAATTCAGTCCGACATCAGAATCGATTAGCAGTGCGTAGTCGATAGGACCAAGTTCTACCTGCACACATGAGTGGTGGATCGATATACTTAGAACGGAGGGTTAACGTAAAATAACTTAAATACACCTATTGAATCGACCCGTCCGAATATCAAAGGTCGGAGATAGCATTGAAGACAATGGTCCACTAGTTTCTAAATAAAACAGTAAATAATGTAAATGTAACAAGCCTCAGTTGTGATTCATTGCAAAAACCTGGATCGTACAAAACCGGTGGGTTGAATAATGCTTGGTGTCACGCAGATAGTAAACAGTACAACCAACAATAACAAAATAACCATCACATCAATAAAAGACAAAATAGGAGTAAGGTTAACAAACAGCGACTTGCTCAGTAGATAAGAGAATGGCGTGATGGATCATCAGAGAAGCAGATAAACAGTTGACAAGATTATCACTGAAATGTCAAAAACTGAAGTCCCTTGTACAGCCACTGAGAAAATCCCATTGGGGCGACAAGACAATTTAATGAATTGAAATTCGCAATCCATGAAGTGATCGATAACGACGTTGGATATAAGTAATAAGCTGGTAAATTACCATCAGCTACATAACTCAAAGGTTATTACCTGGATTAACCGAATACGTTATAGACACAAAATGAATTGGGATGTAGAATAGAATTAACAAAGAGGAGATAAAGTTGAAAAATATGAAGAAAAATTTGGTATCGTTTACAACATGAACAAAGTTCAACAGTATGAAATCACACAAGCCCAAGACATCAGTAACTCATGTCGGCAAACAATCGAAGGAGACTGAAAAAATCGGCAGCAGATACTTTGGTGAGTTCCACTGTGCATATCCGCTGAGGAACTTCACCTCAAAAATGAGGTCATATAAAAATTTCAATTTCCTAGATGTCTCCATGAGTAGGAGGACTGATGAAAGCTTGAAACGACTTATTCAATCAGGCCAGTACAGTAAATTTTACAGTTTTACTAACGTGAATTATAATCAGAAATTGGTCAAACGTTTGTAAAATAGGTATAGATAAACCTGTTCTGCGGATTTTTTTGATCATGAATTAGAGTTAGTGGGCCACACAACAGACGAGATTTTCTTTCCAGATAGCTTCGTGACTAAACCCATGAAAGCAGTTTAGTCAACGGAACAGTTTCCAGGGAGTGGGAGGAAGCCCTTTATCATACGAATACCATTTTGAGATGATACATTGACTGAATCACAAAAACTTCTTGCCAGTACATTTATAAGAACATTAAGTTCGGTCAAATCGATTATTTCTTTCGTCAGTTCTACATTGATTACTTTAAATCTCAAGGATGAAGTGCAGGTCCACAAATCACAAATGGTGCATCACTCGTTCATCTGTGACCGTTCAGCCAGCTTCGTGGGCCTTGCGACTCCGCATCTATCTACAACAATCACAGTACATCCTCCAGCACTAATCCGAAAAGTTGAGAAGGAAATTGATCGCCGTTCATTTGGTCAACAGTGGTTCACTGTTCTTTAAAACCTTTTGCCGGATCAAACAAAATTTGTTTTTCAACTAATGTTGTTCACTACCGAGGGAATAACTACTGGATTACGTGATGTAAACTTGTATCAGCGAATAAGAGACAACTCATTCATCCCAGCCATCCCAGACATGAACTGCCTCATCCGATCGATGCGTAAGCTGGTAATATGCAGTCAGCTTTCACAAACATGACAGAGTGAGAGGGTATTGTGAATTTTGACCAGTACCAAGCGTTGCACGTGACCGTCTTTGTTTTGGTGTTTTATAACTATAACATTCTGGTGAAGTTTGATCCAAAACGTGTTCACAACATCTCGTGTCTCAAAACATCCACACTGCAAAACAAATAGAATTTGGACAACGTTTAAAACTTGTTCGAGAAACACAAAGGCAGCATAATTGGCACAAGTGGTCCACACTGTGAGCACAAAGTTGAGTGGTCTTTGCATAAAGTAAAAACTGCTTGGTTCCAGTTGAACAGACTGGTTTGGAAGTATGGTAGTTCAGCCATACTTTACATCGTCACACCACGGGTAATTCTGAATGTTTGTTGCTATCCTGTACGTTGATTATCTGTTGGCCCCTTGTTGACGAATGCTGGGCAAATGTGCTTCTACGGTAGCCACTTTGTTCTGCCACTACGCTGGTTAGTTGGTTGTACATCCTATATTTAAGAAAAAGGTCAGGGGATCTTGCGAAAACTATTGGACCATTAGGTTGACTTCAGTCAATGATAGGGTACTGGCATCCACTGTAATTTGTCGACTCACTATAGATCGGAGGACAGACACTTGAGAAAAACAGGCGGGCTTTCGTCCTGGACGGGAACCTACTGACAGAACTTTCACTGTCAAATTCTGAAGCATCGTCGTAAGTACCGCTGGCTGAAAGTCACCGTATTACTCGACTGTAAATGTGCCTTCAATTTAATCGATCTGTCTGCACTTCCACAGTCATGAGTAGAAACGCGTGGTAAAGAAGCTGCTTTTCGGTGTTTCATCAGGCTGAATACAACATAATTATATGGACTCGATGTGATTGGTAGATAAAATGTCACTGAGGCAGGTAATGTCAGTCAATAGCTTCTATCTGGTTTGAGTCATGAAACTTGATTATGTAACATTGATTACGTGATTCATACGACATCTGCGAGAGAAGCTTCACATCTGTGTGATCAATCTATTTTGGGTTTGACTAGCCGTTTCTTGGCGCACAATGGTGGTGAGCGTAGGTGAATTGCAACGGCCTCCGCAATTGACAGTACACGGCCTTTGGTCTACTTCGATCAATTGATTGGCTTGAGTGAATCGGTCAGATTGATGAGATGGTTTGATTCGATCAAACACATAGCGACCGCAGGCAAACAGGGCCTCATGGATCCTCATGTTAGCCACACCGGTTGGTGCTCCCAAATGCGTTCGGATAATCGCCATGCTGTGCGACCTATATAGCTTGTTCCACAGGAACAAACAACTGGGAGCGTAATACTGGTCTGGAAGTGGCTGAGCTGCGAACTATGTTTCATTGGGTGCTACATCAAGTTTCTTGGTTACAGTTTCAACGACGCCGTCACTCTTGAAGGGCAAAGAAGTATAAACAGACATTTTGTCTACAGTTTGTGGTCTGTCTGTCTTAGCGCGTACTAGCGTATTTTTATGGATAAACTGCTCCGGATAACCATTTGCAACAAGTGTATTGATTTAAAACTGTCTTTCCTTTTAAGTGCTGTCGCTCGACCATATTTTCATGGTCCTGTCTATCAAACATCGGAATAGATTCATCTCGCCTTAGTGGTACAAAATTATTGAAGCTTGTATGCTGGCCCATCCAAGTTGCCTCACGATACACCTACCGCTGTATCGTGTTATCCTTGTGACGAGACATGAACACGACTAGGAACGCTAAACCTGCGTGTGATTTGGATTCTAGGGTTAAACGAATATTTTTATGGATACGGTTGAAATGAGTCAATATCTCACTGAGGTTGTTAGATTCATCCACTACACAGTTGATATCGTCTACATAACGCTTGTAAAGGGTGACTGATTTTATTTGATCAGCTAATGAACTACACTCTTAGTCATAAAGATATCACTGATGAGTAGTCGGGGAGTTGGTTAATTTCAATTTGAACATCACCCACAATTGATCACAGCTGTCGCATTTCCATAGACTTTCCAGTCGACCCATTTCAAAAAGAAGCACTATACTCGAATTTCGCTCTCATTAGAGCTCGTCAGTAGTGCATATCCTCGCCACTGCCGGGACTTGAACCACGGCCACGCTGTTCATGAGGTAACCGTGTTTACCACTGCGCCATTGACCTAACGTTAGGCACGACCGAATTATCATATGTGAACACTCAACTACTTTCGCTTGTGAGTAATGATCGTCTCGAAATGGAGACACAGTAACTGTCATGTTGACCCTAATCGATAACCCCGAGATTAGGACTTCACAGACAGGTCGAAATCTCCGATTTCATCAAACCTGCGAATGTAGTTGAGCATTCACATATGATAATTCGGTCGGGCCTAATGTGAAGTCAATGGCGCAGTGGTAAACACGGTTGCCTCATGAACAGCATGTCCGTGGTTCAAGTCCCGGCAGTGGCGATGATATGCACTACTGACGAGCTCTAATGAGAGCGAAACTCGAGTTTAGTGCTTCATTTCGAAAGGGGCCGACTGGATAGTCTATGGGAATGCGACAGCTGCGATCACTTGTGGGTAATGTTCAACTTGAAAATAAAGATATCAGCTGACAATAGGCCTAGTGGCTACCCTATGCATGTATCTAAGGGTTTGTGTTAATGACTTTTCAATAACTCTTATTTTGTCCTTCTCGTTTTGTGTGCTGACAAATTTGGTTTTGTCTCCAAATAACGCATTCATTCTACTCAAGTGATCGGCTTCATCTAAGATGACGATTCCAGCACCTTCATCATATCTGGGTACTATTATTTTCTCAATCTATCTTGGAAATTTAAGTGAAGTCAAGTGTTCTCTCGTCAGTTAGTTTCTAGACATTGATTTCCGGTTCAGATACTGATAAAAATGCTGAACTAGGGTTACTTCGAACATCTCAACATTAACAGCTGATGGTGATTGGAGATCACACAATTGAGCATAAAGGTTTTAGAGTCGCTGTAACACAGGAACTGTACCGACTGAATATGGAACCATACTGTCGGCGCCCCAGTCTCGCATGTCAACTCAAGCTAGAGTTCACGGTGAGCTATTTGACAGTTTCAGCACCAACAGCAACATAAGTCAAATCCATCCACTTTCACCATTTTTATTTACTTTTGTCCTAGACGTAATAATGGAGGATTGTCTGCGGTATTCACAGCATACCAGCATGGACCTCCTCCCTGATGGAAGACTGATTGGTCTTTATTATGCTAGCGATGTTTTACAGTTTCCTAGCAGCACGGACAGTACTAGGTGCAATTTTGAAATGCGCTTTGCAGCTCCAACTTACAGAGTTCTTCTACGAGACTTGAAATCGTGTGGATTCAATGTAGGATAATGAAGTGAAGGAGGATGTTGATTGGATTGTATAATTGGGAAGCCTTCTCAGCAACGACGGAAGTGTAGGGAGTGAAATGAAAGTGAGCGTCCCTGGGCTGACGCCATATTCGCTAGTCTAGGACATTTTTGATGACAGAAGGAGACATCCCTCTGACATTCAGAGGTCACAATTATAGGATGACACTGAGGGTAGTATTAATTTACGGCAGCGAAACATGGCCGTTCAGGGTAAGTGACGTAAACTACCTTCAAGTATTCAATCAGGGATGTTCGCCTTTAGTCTCTCGCATCGGATAGTATTACGGAATAAACAATGGAGAGGTTAAGAAATGGGTATTTGCTAATGACTGCCAGGCGCATGCTGTTGTTCAATTTTAAGTTCCCACAGACATATGGTTAGGCCATATACTAAGGATGCCAGCCACTCGTCTGTCTTACCGAACATTGTTTGCCGATGCTGAGGTGGACTGGCGTAGTGCGTGAAATGGACAGATGAAATCTTGGCATACAAAAATTTTGTAGTTCACCTAAGGGTAAGCTGCTGTAGGTTGGGTTCTTCCCCCTAGCTGAGAACCTACGAGTTTCATGTATTCAGCTTAATTTATTTGTCTATTTTTAAAGTTACTGTCGCTTGCTTTCCAGGTTTTAGCCGCAGTCGAACCAAACACAGACGGAGACGGACTACCTGGCTGTCCTTTACGGTGCAACAGACGAATGATTACCATACATTCCAGTCTACAAACGAATCTGGTACAACAACTGGAACCTAAATCTTTGATCCCTTATTTCGAAATGTTACAGTTGAAGCATTTGGACGACCCGAAGGACAGGTTTGTTAATGAAGGTGATCCACCGATTGAGCCAAAGGATTTAATATTTTTGGATATACACCCAGTGAGCGAGATGGTTAACCAGGTAACTCATCATTTGTACCTATTGGTGTCTGCGTATTATGTGATTTTAATTTTACTGTCATTAGATAAGAATGTTAGTGTCGATTTCCATCCGGAACAGTCCTACATGATCATCCAATTGGCAGAATGTACAAGGTACGTACATCGTCTTTTTTCAACGCAATCCGGTAGTCCAGCTAGTGATCAAATACGAATGCTTGTATATTAAAGCATGACTAGCCCAGCATGTTTGAAACGCTTAATGTTTATTTAATTTTTATTGTTATCACTCGGTTTTTCATTGAATGAAGCCGTGTAAGTTGTTCTTCAGCGTGAACTATGGTAATATTAGCAATCATCATCATTATCATCATCATAACAGCCATGAGCCTGACCAAAAGGTACTGTGGCTCGGGCCGCCGCTCACCTCAACAGTGACGTGGAATATCCTAGAAGAAAACGTTAGCAATAGTAACAATGGCAACGTCAACGGGCCATTTAAGGCCGAAGAAGTCGTTGGCACTAGTTCAACCATAACGATCTAAAGTCACATCGGCAAGTTTATAAATTCGAGATCAGCCGTCATGCATAGGATATCGGTTCTAGAATGATCTCTAAAGTCCATTTTAGTTGCTAGATTGGCGTTCTTTAATCAGCTTCTGATTAAGTTGACCAGAACAAAATCCAATTGTGTCCGCTCTGCAAAATAGCGTCACAACAATTAGAAAAAAGTTGAAAAACAGATGAATAGACAGTGCGAGTTTCCTGTTTAATTCATCTTACCCGATCAGACAAACAAACGCTGAGCATGGCGCGAATGCCACGCCCACAAGAAAATGTAAAATGACTTTATTTGAACAAGCAAACCCATTGGTACACCAGAGTGGTCCATCAGGTGTAATTGAGTGTTCCTAAAAACAGAAAACAAGAAGTGACACAACTCTAACACAGACATATCTGCGCCAATTGGTTACGCATAAAAATGGATCTATCATCTCGTGTGTACTGAAATTCTTTGGGACATCCGTTACAGCTTCTGATGATGTTTGAAGCTGAATCTGCTCATATATTACAAAAGCATAATTGAAATGTTCCAACCTGAGGTTCCTGTTACGTCTCTGTGGCGATTATAATTTGTCGGAGGAAGTGTGTATCACGCATCCTGGTCAACTGTGTTTGAATATCGCCAAGCAATAGCGTTCACATTTCAGACTCCAGACATCAGCGAACGTATTATTGGGGTCACCAGCAAATGACACATTATCTTGGGTTAATGATTTTTACTGAACTGTCAGCCCAGTTCACTGGTGACCTCTCTCTACTATGTTTTAGTAGCGGAAGAAAGCACTTGTCGGGAAATGTGACGTTTATATTGTACGGACGTGTTTAAAACATGTATCTTTCGGGCTCAAACGTTTTTGCACATCCAGCATCCAAGTTTGAGCAACAGAGTGCCCAAATGAGTTTATCTTGGAATTTGAATAACGGAACTAACATCACAGTCGTTGCTCTCTAATTACTTCCGACCGAATATTGTGGGTTGTTTTAGGCGTTTTCTTTTTACAAAATACTTGATGAACGTTTTGGAGAAAACATAACAAAAATGCATCTTACAATAAACTACCCACGGCAAAAGTTCATATGAAGAACGTGACAAACAGATAAATTAACGTGTTGCCTACGAGGCACTTTCTACTGTAGTGTCTTGTAAAATGAAAACATGATAATCTTACATACTGACAGTTCCCGGTAAACCTGACCAGAAATTGTCTGAATGAACTAGTAACTGTCAGCTAACTTGTCAGTTTTTGCTGTTGCATGGCGAACCACTACATGACTTATAATGAATGACTTTGTATCTGAATGTTATTTCGCGTGTTCTGTCAAAAAGTGTCGCAGGTCACTTTGAATCTCATTGGGGGTAGTCATGATGTGCCGCCCAATACTGAAAGTAAACCAACCGCTGAAACAGACGCGGATATTTAATGATCGCAGCTCAATTTTGTTTCTAAATTTGCATGATGTTGGGTCTTGCGTTTCACCTGGTCAGTTTTCGCATTCTCCTAATTGCTCCGACTCATCCTATCAAAGTGAGTAAAACAAAAACGTGGCAGTCTGCTCGTGTTGCGCCAGGGATAAGCATATCGCTGTTTATCTTTCTCTTAAAGCGCATATCTACATCCTATCTCAGAACTCTCTTCAGCAGCGTTCATTTTTTTACCAAGTCAGAGATAAATGTTTTCCATCGATGCAGTTTTGTTCTTCTGGTTCTCTGTTTTATTGTGCAATTTGATTTTTTGATTGAAAATTACTGTTTATTAGGACAGTTCTACGTTAGCCACTAGTGATGGCTGATAATCTCAAAGTCGTTTAGCTCTGAAACAAAATTTGATGGAAAATATACAAATCGAATGCTGTTATAATGTATAACTTATGTAATGAATCAAGATCTCTTACTACTCAAAATTTTTTTAATACTTTAACAAAGTGTGCTCCCTTGCTTCATGAAAAACAGTTTTGTGTTAATGCTTCACATGCGATATCGGGGTCCTGAAGGTAATCTCACAAAGTTTTTTGAAAGCGATGTATATTTTGAAGTTACCTTGCATACAGAATCTGTCTATTCAGTTCTTAGTGTTGGTTCAGAAAAATAATTCGATTTTATTTGTAATTCTCTCATTTTACTAAAGTTTACTAAAGTACAACTTCATTACATCGGAAGAATGGGAACACATAGCAACAAAATCGAGGCGAAAATCATAAACATCAACAGCATTTAAATTCATAAGCAACTGCAGTTATTAAATTTTTGTGGTATTTCGGTGCAGCTGTTGAAAAGTGTATCCAACTCCACGGATTCCAGTAGTGTGAACTCAGTCTGAGACTGATGTTTCATTATTCTAATCTCCAGTGAATCACAACATCCTAGTTTTCTGTTAGTTGCGTGCAAATCGACGAAGTTGTGTTTAGTAGCTTGTTGAATAAATATTTAATGTTCACTTGACATGTACCACGGCAACATGTTCAGAGGGCGTAAAAAAGCCAAAACCACACAAGGAAAATGAATAGCGTATAACGGACGATAAACCAATAGTCTGAGACAGACATTCTTTCTTGGAATGTAATATATTCACATGATTGTGGGAGCTTCGTGACGTATTCAGCATGAATTCTCTCCAAATTTCCTTGTCTAACGTGATCAAGTGAACACAGTTCGATTGGTCACCCCGGCTGAGAAGGTAGTATGGAAAATCGAAGTGTTAGAGAGTGATGTTGAAGATAGAATGAGTTCGTCGCATCACTGTAATTGTTAACGAGGAGAAAGCTGTAAACCAGTTGGCGATAGTTGTCAAGAGTTACGTTGACATTGCTCGGAACATATTTGGACAAGTAATCCAACCACAATAATCCCTCTCAGCTGTTGACGAAAACCGTCCCAATTTGGTCACATAACGTTCCCCAAATTTTCCGAAAGTATCATTTAAAGAAGAAAATGTGACACTATTAAGTATCTTAAACAATAACTCTGCGGTCAACGGCCAAAACAGAATTCCTAACTGATCAAAAACAAATACATGTAAAGAATTACTCAGCCTTTAACTCCCGAGCCCACAGCGATTTTGCACATTCCTTACGGCCATCCACGAGATTTGAGACAAGCTGTATCCTTTCCGTAATAATCAGGGGCCTTTACAACGTCAGGTGAAAACGTCAACATAGACAGGGACCTTTTTAGAGTATCTATTTTGAAAACGACCGTTATCCATCAAGTCCTTGAAAATTTTCCAAACTGGAAGCTGTCTGGTAGTTAGTACTCTGTGATTCTTCATACACACGGTCAGAGAATATATTAGTTTAAACCCTCTGACTGATTAGTTGCACTCCAGTTACTTTAATATGTGTCTTATCAAATTCATGAGGTCGTGTCACACTTTTCACTAGAAGGACGAATCAACGAAGTCAAAACTTCACATAGCAGAAATCACGAAGGTTGTTTCTTCTATCCTGCGATCTTTTCTTGTCCGGTTCTTTTTTATTCCTTCGCTACGTATCAAACTCAGTATGACCTTCGGCTTCCCAAGAAGGTTTGTTCCGTTAGATATTCATTTCTGAAGCGTTGTTCGAGCTAAATTTAAGGCAAACTGCAAACCCTCGTCTGTACAATCCTCATAGCTTAATTTCCGGCTGGCGTAATCATCTTCGTCATCATCATCAACATCACAGATAGCAATACAACATTGGTTCTCGATGGACTTAACTGCTACAAGTAGCTACGTTTATATCCAAACAGTTGGCATCAAGATGCCTACACTACGCAAACAAACAACAGAGCTATAAGTGAAAATGAAACGTCGTCATTAAGGCTTTCCTACGGTTTTCAATGCCCCGCGACATTTAGTGCATTCACTTAGCAGACAACTCGATCAAACAACGACAACATTCACACCACTGAGCCTGATTAGTCACCATCCCACATAAGGATAATGTGGATTAGATAACGAGTGCTAAAAAGTGTACTGATAAGGACGGTAACGTGAATTGCACAAATTTGAAATAGTACTGGATAAATATGGCATTTTCACCATGGATTCTGAAACTTTCGACCGCGTCAACCAAAGTTCTGTTAACATTAAGCGGATCTTGTTTCACATAAATTAATACATTGGTGTTTTCTTAAGAGCCTTTGGATATAGTTACCAGTTGCCAAATTAACCGGACTGTATTGTTATATCTCTGATATAGCGAAACGGCTTGACTACTAGCGCGCAGTATGCCTTAATCATCCACCTGCTTTAATTCACTAGAGAAGATCAGCTATTGTTTGCTGTCTTGGGGCGAAGTTAACAAGGCTAATGCTCGTTCATTTTTTTGAGATAAAACCTCAAAAGTTAAATTACTACGAGTCGGACAATAGGACCACATGAACCGATATAAAAAAGAGATTGGTGAATTAGAAAATACATTTTTGAACGATTGACATTGCTTATTTCGACTCTAACACAAAAGTAGTACTTACACCATTGTCGTTTTTTGGCGTCTTACCTAATCACCGTTTACGACTCCATTGAATGATATGACTACCTAGACTTGTCACCCATCAGTAATGTCTAGTATGGATGATATTTTCCTCTATTGCTGACTACTGCCGGGAAATTTCCTATTAATACTAAATACCTTTGGTTAATCTTGTGGTTCTTCTGTTGTGTCCTGTATACGGCTCCTTTTCGATATGTTGGCCACGTGACATAATATCGCCTTTCGGACCGACCTGCTTGAGGTTTCGGAAGTGCTGACATTGACCAAGCCAAATTTCCCCTCGAACTGCGCTTCTTAGTGACTCACCCAACATTCGTTCCACAACCATAGCCAGAAATGCTAGTCGATTACGAAATTCTTTCAAGTTGGGAAAGATGCAGTTGTGGTTTACATTAAAGACCGTTAGTAGGTTTTGAAGGTGCTCTGTCTTATCCGTTGCCTGAAAAATAACGTCCACAGTTATGTGGCTGTAACCGTAGCACCTGTAATAATTTTTCCGATGACGTGGAGGTGATGATATAAGAAACCACCCACCTAAAAGCTCACTAAACAATTGCGTACGTTTTGTTGATATAACTGACAGATTTTCCCTCTTGTTTTGACGAAAAGAATACTTTTCGCTGCATGTACATAGAGTATCTCATTCTTTTTGCCACGTCTTCAGGAGACATATATGTGCATAATATTCATACTTGAATAAGTAGCATATGTTGATCTCTATGAGGTAAAAATACCCAGTAACTCATCATTTGTTCTTGTGAAACTCTGGGCTTAGCAGTATCGGTAGTAGAGCACAGCGCTACACCCGTTAACTAACAAAGTTAGAAAGTAGTTTGTTGGTGGCAGTTTAATTGCCAATCAAATACCGTCCAGGTTTTGAATATACTTCCCTTCGACAACATCCCTCTGGCCACCGTGAGGTCGATTGTCTGATGGCCAGTCGCATCGGGTGGTCGATGATTCATCTCTACAAACTGGTAGGCGGAACATCCCATCACCGTCGATTTACACCAGCACGCCTTTCGAAAAACTAAATCAACTTTTGTTCGATTCGAGAATTGATTAAAAGGTTTTGATTCTTCTGTTTGGCACTGCCAAATAGATGGAATGAAGAAGCAACCCCGAAGTTTAGCGAAAGCGTTTGAGAATCACATTATTAGCGTACAAGATTTATCGGTACCCCTGGCTTTTCTTTCTCTTGTTATCACTTAACTACGTAGTTTTGACAGGTTATGAATATAGCTTGATAGAATTGAATGAACTAAGAAGTATGCACCGATATCAAGTCATTCAACCAACGTTCCGCAGTTTTCTCACCGAGCTTACAGTCTATTAATGTTAAACTAAGACCTGTTCCATCAGAGCTGGTTGTTGATTTTATACCGCGGAAGAAGTAGGAAAGGTTAATTCATTTAAGGCGAGCATAAATTGTTTTGGTTAAACTGTGGCGGCCGAGAAGTTCAAATGACCCACAAGCAGCAGCAGCAGCAGCAGCAGCAGCAGCAGCAGCAGCACCTGAAGACGGTTTACGTCTTCTATCTTGAGGAGCGATGTTCCGCTGCTATAAAGTAATACACTGTTGTCTGATATACGCGACCCTCAAGTTTCAGATAAATACCTCCTTGCCGTCATAAGTGTCTCGTATTAGCGAACAGCGCTCTAACCTTGGAAATACGCGTCTCTATTTCATTCCCTACACTTCCGCCGCCGCCGCCGCCGCTGATTTGGCTTTCCAGGTATACAAACCTGTCAACAACCTCCACGACTTCATTATCTAACATTAAATCTACGTAATCAGAGCAATCTTGCAGAGGTACTCTGCATTTTGAGGCTGCGAATGGTATTCCGGAGTATTCGGCATAACGTGAAGTTGCGTTTAGTGTTTTTTGTGCCGCTTGAAAGTTGTTAAACAGCAACACCTTATCGTCAGCATAATCAAGATCAGTCAGCCTTCCACCAGGCAGCAGGTCCAAGTATTTGTAATTAGACAAGACCACACAGTTACAAGTTATTACACGGTTGATTTGTAACAGGTATGCTGATATTAAAACACAGTTCGTCCCCACAGGAAGTTAATGTCGCCGGAAATCTGTGAATCTGACGATCTTAAAGCTGATTGCTTACAGGTAATTAACCATGCTTGAATTACATTAACGTTGTGCATCACCCACGTTTAAAGCCATTTTGACCAACTGTAGGTGAATGTTTAACGGAAAATTAGCATGATTTTGTTGTACTTAAAGACTCTGCTGAATTTTATTCACCTGATTATTCGAATTTCTTGATCAGCATAATGGCTTCTATAACCTCTAGTGAATGTTCAAACTCATTCGGCTTAGTTTGCAAACATCCGTCCAACGAAGAACTTACTAAGTATTTCAGCATGAACATGATACACAAATTGTCTCCACTCTTTGTAAAGTTAGTAGATGTAGTACTCACACAAGATTCAAAGAGCAAGTATCTTTGTCACGACCATGAACGGAACTCCTGCTACGCTTATATGAAGCAACTGTGTTGATCACTGCGCCTTTGACCTCACGTTAGGCACGACTGAATAACTATATACAAACGCTCGACCACATTCACGTGTAAGTAATGATAATGTTGCCCAACCGTGGTAATGATATGCGCTCTTGACGTGCTCATATGTGAACACTCAACCATTTTCGCTTGTGAATAATGATCAGGTTGTCCGACCACTTCGAGAGAAGACACAGTGACTATACTGCTAACTCAACTCTATGACCCCTAGAAAAGGACTTCTCCTCCAAGTTGAAATCTAACAAGAGTGAACCTACGAAATTGCTTTTTAAAAAATTCCTGAATAACACAGTCACTTCTATCTGTTTATGTAACTGCCCTGCCTTTTCTGTTCCGAGCATAAAGTGCAACTTTTGGCTTCTGTACCATTAAGTTAGAGAATTACTGTATTTTACTTGTTCCCTATTGAAATATAGTTGACACATGCCAGTGGTTAGTTCTCAATCAAGCATCGTCAATTGGATTCAGACACTACACACTTGTGGTCCTAGTCTGCATTCGGAATAATTTGTTAGTCATATAGTTTCAAAAAGTGACACTAGACTCAAGGTTAACGCTAGTTATAGCTCGTCTATGTTGCATATCCTTAACGGGAATAGACTTTGAACTTCATTTCACGTTTTTATTTGCAACTGCGTGGAACACTGTGTCACTGCCTTTAATGTAATAGTTCGAGCCTATCAACTAGAAGATAATGATGAATCCGGAGTGCTTGAATATGACAACAAAATTATCATTACATTTTTGAAAAGCTGTCTCAGAGAGTTGCTCTGGAAAAATATTTCCCTATTTTGGCCTTGTCAACATTTGATATGATGAGACATTACGTAAAAGAAATATAGCTTTTTGATTCCCTCATTCATTTCGTTAGATTACACCATAGGATGTGGAATAGAAACGTTCTTAAACCTTTCCACTTTCTGGCATAGTTGCTAATTCTCAGCCGTTTCTCCGTCTTGAACCCATCTGCAGATAATCGAGAATCCCGGCTACACGTTTACCAAGTTCGTCAGCGACCTTGGTGGAATTTCTGGTCTGTACGTGGGAATTACTATGTACACACTTGCCGAATTGGCCGATCTAATTACCCAATTTTTGTGCGTCTACTTACCGTACATGTGGAGTGCTACAAAGCTGGAACTAGCCAAACAGAAGAATCTGGCTGCTAGACTAGAACGCCGTCTTGCCGAAGAGGCCGTTTTGATGGCCGAACAGACGGACAATACACTTACAACCGGTTCCAAATAAACAACTGTTAATCAATTACTAGGACGTGGTTACTTAGCACTGTAAACCATTGACTTACAGAAGTGAACACTTCACACTTCTGCGCAAACCAAACCCGTTCAAATAATTGCCTGTGTGGGAAATATTTATCGAATCCAGAAACAATAATCTTATTCATTGCTTTTTACAGTGAGGTTCGACTACATATTTCCAAACAGTCGCATTGAACACTGACAACTACCTTATATTGGAGCTGGAGTAGCGTGGCATGTTCTGTTGATGACACTACGAATCAGTTGGGAAGGTGAACAGCGTAGTTATTGAAAAATTTGTATTGTAGACACTGACTCCAAATTACAAATGAGATCTAAACAAAATATTCAGTTAACAATTATCAGACTAATAATCAACATTCCATTTTTGTGACGATGCTGATAGCCCACTTCAGATTCACGGTGTGTACCAAGTGCTGTTACAGGCATTGTAAGTTGTAACTATACCACTGTTCCGGTTCTATCTACGTTTGTCTCATCCGTTAGTATCAGTAAAAAGTCGCCTGCAAGGTCTAAGTCAGTTTTGTAGTCCGAGGTCCCTTATTACTAAACCATAAATGCTACAATGTAATCAACCTTGATGGAGTAGCCGATATAAACGGTGTATTAGTGGATAACCTCTTCCCAGTTTTGAAAGACAGTATAGTTGAAAAGTTTCGTGTTGCGGTAGCATTGAGCCGGTGAGGTCGCAACCAGTACAAAGCATACATCTACGATAACTTGATCCCATCCGGACAAACGGAGGTTAGTTAATTTCCCTACTTTGTGTAATACTTAACCCGTGTTGTCACTAGCATCCATTCTCCTTTTCGTCCCCTGTCGTTCAACAGACCAAAATGTTTTTCGGTTCAGTCACTATAACAGATGTTAGCAAATTTGAATTACGGTGTTATCAACGGAAGAACATGGCATCTTTTATTGTGGAGTCAGCGTAGTGGGGAAGGCCTCGTTCATATGAATAAGAGCTCAACAAAGCTACTGTACAGACGAACGGTCCTATGTTACCTGAGTGCTCCACCGTACGGTCAACAATTAACCAAATCGCGTTTTGTCCAACAAGTTCCCCGCAATGTTTTATCCTAGAAAGGGCAAAGGTAAAGCCACTCCTGAGAAACTGTTTCTGTGCCGTTATTTGAGGTTTGTTACGTCATTGGAAGTACTCAACACAAAGCTCAGTGCCTTATGAAGTGTCATATAAACTATGCACTCAAACTGCAGGGAAGGTTGGCGAAATTTATAACAACAGTTTTACGAAAAGGCGTAGAATCACATTTCAGTTTATTCAAACATGGCTGCGGGAACATATCTCGAAAACCTTATTGTTGTTAAGCAAATTTGCCAGCAAACAGTGCCAATGCCTCGTGCTGATTTGAAGAAAATAGCTTCATTATCCCCTCTCTTCATAGGAGAGACAGAGTCCTTGAGTTATTGGTAACAGCAGCATAAAACAGAATGTGAAGACTAATTTTCTATGGTACTCACCTCCAAATTGGCACGCCACGACTGGTGTTTTTTTGGTTAGATAGTATGCAGATATATAGTCTGGAAGAGATTCGAACCGGCAGCCCGTCGGGTTACAAGCCTAATTTGTCCTCATCTTGGTCCTCGTATGGGACAGGGAAATGCGGCCGTTCCCAGCACTGAATATATTCAGACTGCCATACGTTGGTGTATTGAAGTGTCATTTGTTGACTAACTAATCAGTCGCAGTTACCATAGTAAGTTTTCCGGATACGCTACGAAGACTGCCAAATTGCAAGTCTAAACTTTACCGCCAATATGTTCGATTTTTCACTGCAGTCTCCTGACGTCTTATTCACTCGTTTATACCCAATGATTTATAATTTACTGGTTTGCACTGACTCGAAATGACAACGAAGATGTAATGTTCGATTCTTTCTTCGGAAACCCACAGTACAGTTTAACTGACTTAGTTCTAATTTCACCTTATCATCCAAACCGTATTCGAAGCAGCCGCGTTCCTGATATACAGTCAAACTCTTATTCGCTAAAACACTCGATTATGTTCATTCGGACAATCGCATCTGAATGATTTATATCATTTGATCATCTTGTCGCAATACTAAACTGATTAACTCCAGTCCTAATAAGGCAATCTCCAACTGCTAAGTCTGCGCACTGCCGAAATCGGTCAAGGCGGACCTTCTTTAAGCCTGACAAATTTCCACCCACAAATCTTTAGATCTCAGAAGAAAAATTTCTTAAGAGCACATAACTAACTACTTTAGTGTTCATTCATAGAGGGACATTTTGTAGCTGTTTTTGGAATTGCCCATATTGTTCGTTTGTAATTATTAACTGACTGGGAACGACCGATACGTTGGTTCGACAATATTAGCTAATTCTGGTTCGTAGATATTTCGGTAGTCCGCATAATAGGTTAATATTAGGTTAGATAACATGAAAGCAAAATATGTCGGAGTAACAGGCTTGACTGTAAAGCTATCGTTGGAACATTCCAGTTATAAACCACTGAGTCAGAATCACACTGTCAAGGTATGTACGACAATCAAGAGCGAAGGCTGAACGCATCGAATTCATATATCATTTTACGGGTATAAAAAAAAGATGTGTAAGGAGGGAGACCTACCATAACGGCAAGATACAAAATATGTTGTGTTTTTTATCCACAATTGAAACGATAATTTGTAACATGGCCCAGAGTGACAGGTAGCAGCAACAAAATGGTACACTTAATTGTGATCACCAAAAAATGGCATTCACTGTAGCTTCCACATAGATCTTCATTAGAAAGCTACTGAAATCTACTTGTGTTGTGAGCCAAGGACACGGGCGGCGCAAACGATATTTATTTAAGAAATCATCACATTGGTTATGTTTCAACACGCCAACAAACAAACACTCATCTGCGCACGGTACTGGTCCCAGAATGCTATGGTTGCTACAGACGTCAATGCTCGGTTCATGCGTTTACCGAGAACCATTTCATGCCATGCTACAGTCCGATATTTCTTGTACCTTTTCCCAGGCTATTTCAATGTAAATGTCTCGCTCCACTGCTGATTAGTAGTAGTGTAAGCGGTACAGTGCGGTCGTTCATCCTTACTACACTCTTCCCGCCACAAGGATTGTTCCAACTGCAGTAAAAGCCGTTCAGGTTCTTTCCGTTCTCTCGACGATCTGTGTACCGGCCTCGGGGACGACGATGCTTCTGATATGTCGTCCCTTCCGATCGGGGTTTCATACCATTTAGAAAGCTGGCCTCCGTGCACTCGATGTTGATTTTTCTCATTCTTATTCAGACATACTGGGCCACGGCGGTCCTCTACTATATACGGTCTCTCCCACTTTGCCAGGAATTTCCTAGATCCAAGTCCTGTTGCGCCTGGACTCCGCCGGTCTCTGTATTTAATTTTTGAACTAACTAGTTGAATATACTCAATAGACTTCAGGAACCTAGCGGAAGTGTTTGTCTTCATGTTGGATTGGAGTGCTCGGTAGGACTGATTTCGGGCTGACGACGAAAGTGGTCAGCTAACCCCTAGAATATTCAAAAGTCCAACAGTGTGCCATTTAACGTAGGATAGCCATCTGTTTTCCCAACTGCATGACAGACAAATTATGCAGCCTACACAATTGGATGTTGACAGTGACCCAATTTTCCTAGGAGGGCTCCTTTTTTCCCTACAGTATGCAGGATCAAGGTGCTCGAAGAGCTAAATAAGATTTATTGTGACGGCGTTATTGCGCAAGTGATTTTATCCGACCTGACACTTCTGGCTTGGGTTTTGAAATGTTGCTGGGAAAACACCACAGGTTTGGGACTATCATTGTTAGTTTTTGAATTCACGAATGCGGAGATGTGCAACTGATTCAGTAAGGCAGGGGACTTCACGAAAGCTATCCATGGCAACAAGCACTTCCAAAATTAACTTGACAGTCACGTATCTGTCCTTGGGCTCAAGTTACTGACAATCGTGGTCCTTCCTTGCGGTCTGTTCCAGTTCAGATTCGTACCATTTGGACTAAAACCACGTCGCCCACTATCTTCCAGGAACCGACCGATAAGGTGATCAGTGATGATAGTGAGATGCCGGCATACCGAAACGAAAAAAATCATCTTTGGATTGACCAAGAAGTAGTAAGGTCGTCATAACATGAAGCTACTCGAGGGGACTGCTGTAAAAGCTTGTCTGTGTAACCTTCGAAGTATAAGTTCTGCGCCGCAGAAGTGAAAATCCTTACCGTCACGATGAATGCTAACGACTAGACCCAGGTCGCTTCAAGTCGCCGACAAACATTGTGTCACCACAAGACCAGGAACACCAAGGGTCTATCATATGCTATTTACAGTATTTCTCTAGGTTCATACCAATGTTTTCTGTCAGTCATCCAAAGTACGAAACTATGACGTTCGGTGCATTATTGGACGTCCATTGCCGACATCAATGTCATAATGCGAGGGCACTTCACTGAGATTGGAACCAGAGTTGTGTTAGAAAAAGAACTGGCATCCGGTGATCTGCAACCCCTTTCTGCTCAGTGCAGTAGGACATTTGCTCGCAGGCGCGGAAGCAAGATATGGTCCGTTCGATGACTGCGTAAGTAGTTGCTTGGATCAAATTTTACAGTCATTACGCGCTACCTTGCGGTTCAACTTCTGTTCGGTAAAAATAAATCCATTGCCATCTCCTGTGCTTCAGCAGTGGTGCACTTCCCTGACCACCTGTAACCGCAATAATTAGCACCAACTAGGAAGGACGGTCCAGCATACTAACTTCCTTGTATGACGTTTCATATCAATTTTGAATAGACAGTGCAATTTCAGCGCATACACAGTTCATGTTTCACAGTATGAACTGGAAATAAACAAAATGCAGTGCTACTCCTCGGTGACATAGATGGTCTCCAAACTCGAGCAGTCCGGGGTCATGATAAGAAGTCACCAGTACTTCTTGTACCCAGAGGAACCCTCTGACCAACACGGTATGGTGTGCCGTGTACCGACTGATCATATCCCCACGAATGCGCGAGACCGTTCAGGCCGGTGTACACAGAAGCTACTTGAGTGTTGAGGGGATTTATTCGCCGGACAAACAGATGTGCCATTAGATGGAAATGGACTCTGGTATCTACATAATGGCCACGAACTGCAAAGTGCACTTCCGTAGGGTCGAATGGAGATCAAATAATTGGACCCCAAGGCCTGAACACTAAATACCTTTGCGGCGCGCGAACGCCAAATTCTCCAAATACTGCATTAAAGTGGACGTCTGTGTCATGCCAAGCACTTGTTGAACGAAATCCCCGATTGGTTACGAGAATAACACTCCGGCAACAAAATACGCAGGAGTGACCATTGAAATTAGCAGACCTGCCGCCATCTACCTTCATTCTCAGGAGACATGTTGCCTTGGAGGTCAGGGCAGTTGAAGTGGTCGATTTTTCTGAAATACAGATTAGTAACGACGGGTTTGTTACTTAAAGATCACTCGAGCTTTTTAGAGTGTGCACTGCATTACAAGCGAAACTACTGACACAACCATGAATAATCACTGCAGTGAGTTATATAATTAATTTCTTGAAAGATTACCAATTCTTTCATGAGATTCTTTTTGTGAGACGCTATCTGGGGTGACTATTAATAAACGTTACCTTCAACGCTTGGCATATACATTGGTAATCCGTTCTAATTACTTTGTGCACAGTAAATTTTTGTTGCTCGGTTTCTGCCTGTTGCTATCATGACATAAATACAAGCTATTGCTTTGAGCTAAGTTCACCTGGAAATCAAAGACATTTGAGTCGCCACCTTGTTTGTCGATATTATCCGTGAACTTCGGTGGAGTTGGGTGCACGACGCTGGCTCACAATAACTATGGTTTACAGATGTGGAAAATTTCGAACAGTTAGTCTCATAAATTCATTTGGAAACAGAAAACAGAAAGAAAAATTGTGGGATGACATCATTTTTTTGTAAACCCATCAGCCACAGAAATACAATGTCTGATGTACAACAAACAAAATGAATCATATCAAATCAGAAAACCAAACAGAGCTAAGGTGCTAGATCACGTGATAAAATCCATCAAAACCAGAACAACTCCAAAGTTACCGTAAGTTGCTTTCGAGGACAAAAGGCCATACCTCTGTTTATCACATGAATGAGAGAATCTGACATGGTAAGTTTTCAATAAACGTAAGTAAACTGTGAGTAATGCAGATAAAGTGTAACGAATCAGAGGTCTCGAAAATTGAGGGAATAACAGAACATCTGTTTACGGTGTACGAACCTTTGTTTTCCAACCTTAATGGATCAAATGCGATTTTTCTACTTTGAGACCGACCGGCCTATAAATCAATCAATCAACCGAAATCTTTCACATATCGATCCTAATTTTGACCGGCTTACACCACTAGTCACTTCCTCAGTTGTAAAAAGTATTGACCACGCTCGAGAATGTTGGCCTGTTGGGTGAACGTGATGATGAAAACTACCTGCTTTTGGTAATTGCATTGAAGATGTTGTGTACTGACGTTTGCTACTTCCTCGCACAATGAGACTGATTTAACTGTTGATTACATTCAGAAATGCTTGACGGGTGAAGCAATTATCAAAGTAGTTACAATCCACGGAATGCATCCCAGAAAGTAAGGCATATGTACGTGAGTCACCCGGAAGAGTCTAGAATTAATTTGGCTCAATCCGTCTTGTTGACATGTTTTTGATGAGGAAGATCCAGCACACTCGGACACATTTGTTTCGCCATTACCCTATCGACATTTCATTTTTTTTCAAGTGGATGTTTGAAAAGGACCTTTCAAACATCGATGTTTCAAGCTGTGTGAGTTTTACGACAGACTTTGTGATTGCTAACTACAGTGAGCAAGTGTTCTCAGTGGGCCTACAAAATAACGAAAAACTCTTTTATCTCGTGTATGGAATAGATTTTCCAGACTTTTTTCTGAGATGCCCGGTTTCGAAAAGATTGTTTCTTTATTAGGCTTTTCTGTTGAACAGCCTAGTTCACATTGAAACGTTTCTGGGGTTTTCCGAAAAAATAATCCGGACCGATCCACTAATGGAACGTCAAGTGGTCCCCACTGTCACGTTCGTATTACACTGCACAAGTTATTACAAACAGTTCAATGCCATTGAAGTTATCATTGTTGTAAAGCTAGTATGCATATAGAATTGCCTCTCGTCACTGAAGGCAGACACATTAAGGCAATGGCAGTGTGTACTGTCGATGAGGCTATGATGGACATTTTAATTTAGTTCGTCAAGAGGATCACGTTGTCATCCGATCCTTGCCGTAGCTTATCATGATTGCTGAATGCCGAGGGAACACGGGTGTCCGCATCGTAAGTGTGCATGCTATTATGTCTCATTATCATCGGAATAGATTCGTCACCCTTCCTACGAGCATGTCTCAGATAATGCATTTCAAAATGAATGGGCAGAAGTCTAGTAACCAGAAGCTTCGATAAATGGATGTCATTTAAGCAAATCTTTAGTGCTGTAATAAGATGTAGTTTTGAAATGAACAGTCTGGAAGAGGACAATCCCGACGGTTGTCCGTGGGTTCATCGAGCAAACGTTGCTCGGCATACACAGGAACTCTGGGTCTCATTGGTCGTGATGGCTTGATCACAAGGTATTGTAACGTATGTGCTGGTCCTCTCGATGTGGCAAGTCATCAGTACACTCATAGTAAGTAATCAACAAGGTGATGATAAGTACGTTGGGCATAGACAATTTAAGTCAATAAAATTTGTGTTGTTGGTAGAAACCAACGACACCGGTCGTTTGATAAATCACATACACTTCTTTTCAAAAGCTCTTCCTCTTTCCCACAGCTTTGTTGGTTCAGTGTACTCCGAAAGTTTTGCTTCCTTCTTAGTCCAAATCTAAGGTTGGTGAGTGTACTTTCAGTGGACTACGTCTCGCAATTTATTTTCAGTATATCTTTCTTGCTTGGACTACGTCTATGCCGTCTCTATTTTTGTTTCCGAGAGATAAAGGTTTGAGTTTCGCACCAGTCTTACATCTCGTTAAGCAGCTCTGGCCCGCTGGGCTACAAAGGCCTGCACTCACTCATCTCCTTAGTTTGTTCTTTTGGGTTTACACTGCTGGCGGTTACCAGTGGGGGTCATTTGACTCCAGTCATTATGACAGAGTAATCTGGAACCGGACGTCTTCAACCGTGTTATATGGATATCCAAACTTCGGATTATGGTGCTCACTTTTCGATCACCCCGTCGTTCAATTTATAGAGGATATCACAATATCAGTTGGTTAAAAGGTCACTGGATCAAAATGTCTGCTTGTTCAGTCAAAAACAATACGGTTATCTCAGCCTTACTCTCCAGAAAGAAGGTTACAATACATTCATTGGTTGGTTAGGTGTTGCGCGTTCATCCACTTCGCATAAAGCAACAAACGCCCTCTAATTGACGCAGGCGTTAATGCGTGCAACATGGATATTACATTGGAGAAACCGCTCACATATATCGAACCTTGATGAAACAAACAACAGTGTTCAAAATCTACTGCTGTCCTGAAAAATATATAGTGTGAAAAGTGGTTTGACATATTACCAATCAAGCTATAGATGTCTTCTGTAATTGTCCTTCAGATTTTCCTTTCTTAACTTTTGTGGGAAGACATTATTATTTGGGATAAGACATGAGAGGTGGAAAGTATAAAAATCTCAGTAACTGGCAAGTTACATTATTACAGAAAAAATTCTGTAGGCGTTAGGTCACCCTTCAATACGATTGAAAATATGTGCTATTATCTCAAGATCAAGTTCAATTTCAGTTAAAAAAGAAAACAACTTCTTTTTCATCACTAGTCAGGCTACTGCTTCAGAGGTTCAGACTAGATAAAGTCTACTCTACAGTATACAGGATAGATAAACGGCATCGGCTTATTCGCTCATTAGTTGAAGGTTTAGATGTTCACACCTTCATAATTTTTCCCATTCTTTTCATTAGTTTAACCAGCTTCTGTAAATAGCGAAAGTTGCCTTGACCCTATGTCTGTCAACTCACCAGAGAAGGACGAACAAAATTTTTTTAGTGAATCAACATTGTTGGGATCCTTCTGTTCTAGTAAGTTCAGCAGCCTAGTATGTCTAGGAAAAGTGAACCGGTAATCCCAGAGGCACGTATATTACCTGAAAATTCGACACATAAAGATACAGTCAGACTTTGACACGCCAAATAAATGTAGCCCGGATAAATTTTACTCTTTTAACTGTCAAGATAATTTATGTAGTCTACCTGACAGAACTGAATTCTTGTTTGTTCTGAGTGGCACTCATTGTAACAGGACGACTGGAAATATTATCGGTTAAAAATCGGGTGGGGGTGGAATATAGTTGGCGGATAAAAATATGACGAGCTATTTGCAACTCTTCGCATATGACTAATGGACAGATGTGCTGATCGCTATAAAACTGGACACGGAACAGTTGCTTGAATTATTGTCTACCACAAGTGGACGCGCCAGAGCATATAAAGTTGTATGGTTGTCCGAAATCAGCATAAAGGTTGACTGTCTCATAAGAAGACTGCTATCTTGGTTGCGATCAGTAGAATACAGTCCATCCGGAGAATGTTACTTGTCACATTGTTTCAAAATAAACAATGTCTGACTGGAAGTTGAATGTGCCTTGGTTCATGCGAAGCAACAGTTTGTTACATGGAACGCATCAAACTAGCCCCAAACTGAACATATGCGAAAGCACTCTAAATTCTAGTGGCTATGATGGTAATATTGCCGACTTTTAATGCGTTCTTTACTAGTTAAAGTGAATCTTCATAATGAAAATAAAGTTTGACAGATTTTTTGTCAACCCAAACAGCAACTATTAAAGTGTGGCATTACTGATTTCTAACACCTCTTCCTAAGTGACCTTTCCATAAGTGCACCGATCCGTAGCATAAATAATCTTGGGAATCATGTATGCGAGAAACCAGTCAAGATGGAGTGGGTGTTTGGGATATATTAACAAGTTTTGAACGAGGCACAGCGAGCACACTTTGCCGATGCTGCGGACGACTGGCGTAAGATGCGAGGTGGATAGATGGTGACCTGGCATAAGGAAATGAAGTTGTTCACCAAGAGATTGGTCATTATAGGTCAGGTTAATCTCCCAGACTAGGGACTTTGCGACTCACAGAGATGGTAGTTGGAGATGTTAGGTAAGACGGCGGCTAGTCCACCCCAATGGCATGAATGTTGTCAGTGTTTGGTCAATTTATTTGTGAGGTCAGTACACGTAATAACTCGGGGCAGTGAAAGCCGTAAGGAAGCTGTCTTGCTGATGGCGTCTTACTTTCACTTGTAATTAGGTTGTTTGCTTACAAGGTGTAGGCATTTGTATGCTGAATGTTTGAATATAGTAGTATTTGTGTTAGCTCTCGTTCTATTTTCTTCTATTTTCTCTCCCTTCTCCTTCATTATTGTGTGGTAGTTAAGCATCAGTATGAATCAATGATGTATTGCTGTCTATGGTAATGATAATGATGAAAAAGGCATATGACCAGGAGCAACTTGTGACGTAATACGGTAAGACTGTTCTAGTATACCATTATGTAATTTGTTTGCATGTATCTGAGAGATTTCAATTTTCTCAAAACGGTTTATTTTCTAAATATATTTGAAAAATACTATACGTCTTTTACTTTTATCTTTTCGCAATACAACGTACGTAAACATGCTCTCGACGCGCTTTTCTCTGTTATCTTCACAATGGTCGATTTTACTTTCATGGTGTCAGTAAGGACAGGATTCTTCCTGACCAATCAAGCTTTGTATGTACGTAGATGCCAGTATGCACAGTTACGATCAGCTGTAGAACGAGTCTTTTCCGGCTGAAGGTCAGAGTTTTCTGTTTTAATTATAGGTTTTGGTTTTTGTTACTTTCTGCATGATTCATATATTGTGCCACTGTGCGCCGCTGACCAAATCAGACAAGGAAGCTTGCATTTCAGGCCCTCTGGATTTTTCAGTTCGAATTTTGCCATTTAAGACCACACTTAAAAAGAATGTTGTCTTCTCCTTTCATTCGCTAACTTCGTGTTTATGCCACCTTCATATTAAATGTATGAATTATTTAGCGACAGATGTAGAGTGGGTGTCAAAAACTGTGCTATACACACTCGTCATAGATTAGTCAACTGTGAATATGAATGACGCAAGGACTCTTCATTAAACTGATCTAAACAATTGATGCGGGTATTAGTATATCAACGAACATGATCAAACATGTGTTCGATGCAAAATTTTTGGTAGTTTCCATATAAAAAGTAACTGTGATAAATTCGAATATTTGAACACATCATCTATCGATTGGTTATTCTTACAGGCTTGTTCGTCCTAGTAAATCTAATTCAACAGTTATTTCAAACTTATTCAGGAATAATATGGTTTCACTGCCAGCTTCTACAACAAAACTTTAAGGCTTGTGGACAACTTTGTGTCCTACTTAGTATTCGTTGGACATAAAACCATCCGAGCCTGGATCTTTCAGTTGCACTCAACCATATGGGTAACGATATTCTCCGTCTACCGTAGACAAAGAAACTTTAGGTACATGTTTTTCAAAGAAAGGGCTACGCATGCTTTTGCGCTGATGGGCCTTAACTGGTTATTTGTGTAGGTTGTTTGCAGCCCAAGCCCTGACTTCCATACTTGGGTCATATCTAAATCATAAATCTGCTAAATTACTCATTGGGAATAAAGTTTCTGTTCATAACAGTGGCGTTGGTAGATTCCCGCTTGAACTGTTCGGGAAGTCATGCTGGGGCAGTCGATCCCCTAGATCATTTGGTGGATTCCATATGAGATTGTGGGATGGGCGGGTAATCGAGTCCAAATGCGAAATTTCCGAGCTCCTGGCGTGATTTCGTTGCTCAGTTGATGGATCACTTGCCACGTTTAGGTATGGTATTCCTATCGCTGGTACGAATCCAGTTGAAGCCTTGACTTTTCACAATTGGGTCTCATTTATAATCACAAATCTGCCAAACTACTTATTAATAGTACAATCTGTCCAGTATGTTCTAAACAAAGCAGTTTGGTGAAATATTCATATTGTTGTAGATTTTCACCTTATAGCATCATTCACCAGATAATCTAAACTACACATTATCCTGCTTTCTCCATTAATTAGAATCTTACCGATAGTTATGTTACAATGTTTTACTAAAATTGAAGCTTAAAATTTACAACCCTGTCAATCCGTTTCCACTGAATCGATAGAATTTACACTCCGCCCTTACTTGAGTTTATTAATAAGGTACACACCGTCGTCCAGAATGGAAGTTCGGCTGTCACGCCAGCGAAATGATATTTTGTCCAGATCTCCACTAATGGTTTCATACAAGGCTGAACCGAAATACTCTTCAGGTGAATTGCATTATAACTAATGTCATTGAGCTAAGATTCCTGACTTGAAGAAGATCTACAATCCGACATTCACGTTTAACACGCCTGCTTTGGTTATAGTTCGAAGATCGGCTTAACTACATCCTAGGTTCAGAACTAGAAACAATGATTCTCAGTCGATCTATCTCATCAGATCAGGAGGAACAAAGCGAACGCAACTGGTAATTATTTCTGGTCATAGTCTGTGACATCCAATGAAAAGCGTAAGTCCTAAAATGAATGCCACCTCTAAGTGATGACAATTCCATATATTCAGTTGAAAAACTCAGCGGAAACTTAACTCATATGAGCACGTCTTCCGGGCTAGAATGCTCGTGTCCATGTGTGCATGTGTTCACCTAGCTGACAGTATGGAACAAGACATTTCAATGCTCGAATTCCAAGTGGGGAAGGATACCTCACTCGCCCCGAGTCACGTTTTACGCATCAGGTTAAGCTCCGAGCGGACAGTTATGGTTCGTTCTTCTCCAGTAGGTACCGCGTTTATGTTTGCGTACGCACGTACACATAAAAACACACTTACACACTCATAGACGTACCACCGGAAGCCGCGTTTGTCTGATTTAAACAAAGAACATATGTTGTGTGGTATAGAACGGCTATTATCCATGCCACCAAGCACATGCACCAGCATGAACATTTCAATCTACGTGCTGAGGTGCACATGTTGTTTTCATCAAACACGATTATGAGATGTCAGCGAACAAGTTGTGCGTGTAAAACAGAATTGTTGTTTAAGGGTGTGCGTTACGAACAATAAATCAGAATGAAACATTGGGTATGGGTAAGTTTTATGGCATGCGAATTCTATGGTTATTATCCCGATTGAGGGTGCCGTCACTTTTACATTTGCAGTCGTCCCTTATTACTACCAACTCTCAATTATCGTTAGCAGTCCGGATAAAATCACGTGCAATAGTTAATGGTTCGTGCTTATAAATACTCAGTAGTCATGTACGGCAGTGCTTCTTGCAAAATTTACATACCCAGGTGTCTGTACGAGCATGATACTTTAATGTCACATGGATACGCGATTTGTGCATGAGTCTTAGATCAATCTGGTGAACAGACAACTCAACTAGATTTCAAGAAGTAGTGTTCACTTTAGATGCACAGAATTTACTTTGATAAGGTATTGAGAACCCCGAAATGTGGACGCCATTTTTGCATCTAAGTTGGATCTTCAGACAAGTCTTTTCAAATTAAGCAGATTTGCTCTTGTAAGTGCACCTTACCAGTGCATTAGGTAGGACCAAATTGTTATACCTAAACACATTCGCCTTCGATTCTGAGTGTCACTTGCTGGCCAGCAGAACGTTCTTCTTGGATTGGACAACTTTGATTAGATACGAGTAGTGTTCAGCTTACATCACTTAGATCCCTGCTTTCTTGAAATCAACTTCCGGAATGCTCCCATACTACTACAGATTGCTCACAAAGTTGGTGGAGGTATTGAACGGCTTGTTTTTGACTTAAAATCGATATACAATTTCACTAGGATCCATTTACTTATCAAACATTTTGGCTGAACTGTGCTGTTTTAGTAAACTGGAATATGGCTACTCAATCAATCCCCAGATAATTGAATAATGCCGACAAAACTGGAGCCACCCAATACCGTTTCCAATGACCAATTTATTCAACGATTGAATTATTGACATATGGCCAAATACACGAGCAGTCTGTATTGGAGCATAACTCTCATCCCCTGCGTCTGTAACAACTTGCCATAATAGAGGAAGAATCTCAGGGGACTTACTTTCACATCATCACATCCTGCCTGCATTGCACTGGACGGATATCAACCACGTACACCATATCCGGTCTGACCTTAATGCTTGTGCATCTCAGACCGGTAAATAGGCATTGAAAAAGAAACAAGATTTTCTGCAAAAAGTCTTCCTACATGATAAGTACTTGGCTGATAAGATCAACAAGTCCTAACAGCGGGATACGCGAGTTGTCCCTATCAGCTCGGTAATTTTTTATTACGATGAAGAGCATGTTCTGTCCATGATTACTCAGGTCAAGTTCCACGCGCGGCCCATGAAAACAGTTCATAGGTCGAACATTCTTTTGCCACACGACTGAAGTCTTCCCAACGTAAAAGGTAGTGAATAGTCTTATGATCCTAAGTACATCAGTTGCTCTGATCCCTTTTTCAGGCTACCGTTCTTCCAGAGAAATTTCCCGACTTGACAGAAAATAATGGTTTTCTTGATCAGCCGACCAAAAGGCTCGCGCTTTGTAAGCATATTTTTGGGCAGCGTTCAGCTACACAATCTTCAACTAAACTTTCTCGAATACGGATAATCCCCATGCTTGCTATCCAGATGTTCATCATCCTTACGTACAAGCAAGCCTATCCGCATTACCGAAGGTTGATATTTCCACAGTATTTCAAATCGAAAAATGGGTTGACATTGCTATAACTCTTTTAACAAGGTGGTGTCGCCTAGTTTGGCGGCAAAACAGAACTAAGAAACACGGCAATCTCGAGGTTACTACCACCAGGTACCCGCTGTGTAGAGTTATCTGCTAAGAAGTGACACATAAATCCCTGAAACATTTCACTAGTAATACATGATCACCAGAAAGCAGTCGGCAAATTGTCGAAGTTAACCTGAGTGCGTGATC
>JTDE01000837.1:72785-94048 GCA_014338405.1 Paragonimus skrjabini miyazakii
CCACCAGGTACCCGCTGTGCAGAGTTATCTGCTAAGAAGTGACACATAAATCCCTGAAACATTTCACTAGTAATACATGATCACCAGGAAGCAGTCGGCAAATTGTCGAAGTTAACCTGAGTGCGTGATCAGTGATATTCAACCACCTTTTCATCGATGCAGTCTTAAAAACTTTGAGTGGGCCATTGAATTACTAGAAGGTTGTAGCAATCAAAACTTGAGTTACATGGTGGTGTGCCCTTCCGCCAGGGTTTTCAGTGTTTGATTGGGTCTTTTATCTTACAAGGCATCAATGCAGCAAATAAATTGATGAATAGAGCGAGATGTAGATTTGGCTTCAGGAGTTGATCTAATTGCTGGCAAATGGAACCATTTTCTTCATACTCGAATCAGTTCGGAGTTGGACCCTCGGGTGTTGTGGCTTTCGCTTTCTAACATTCCGGAAGATGGTCAATGCGATCTTGGTTACACCAGAAGAACGATAAAAGGAGCCGAAAATTTAACAAACTTCTGAACGCGTACAGGCAGTCATGTCTGATAGGGATTATAGCCAGCGTGACTGGTATATCTTCAAATAACTTGGAACCCGATTTATACTACCTCAAGGAGTAACTCCAGTTGATTTTGTCAATCATGTTCACTGGTTCCTCAGGTATATTCTGCCCTACAAAAGTCTCTGAGAGCTGACACAGTTACAATCGCAGCTTACTTAGACATGGTCGTCTCAGGATATCTTAGTTCAGCTGAAGACTACGCAGAAAGCTGCTCATGTATTAAAACAGTTGTAAAAGTATTCGGACTCCTATATTCACGGTGGTAAACAGATTCCGCAGCATTGATTATGTCTGGTTGTGACGTATGTTAAATAGCAGACGTTTACTTAGCCTTTTGTGGGTTTTCTGAAGAAAGGTGTCCGAAACGGTCTTCAACTTCTGCTGCAACTTCGCAGCAATGTGATAGACCGCAAAATGATAAGCCCTGTTGCAAACACTATCACGAGTCGGTGAAATCACGTCATACGATGTCGGGGAGAATATTTTAGCAACCACAACGAAATACTGTTCCCGATATAATTGTCCACAATAAAGGTGGTCTCAATAGCGTAATGAGATGAAAATCGTAAAAATGTCTACAAAAAGATGAAGAAAAAAGGACGAAAAATTGAATGACCGACCTAATCAATTATGCAATGGAGATTACAAATTGGCTAACTGAAGAGGACCAGATGAGGAATAAAGAAGGCTCAGCGAAACACTCACATAAGTAAACTAATGTCAGCGAATTAACTAGTTACGTGACTCACTAACTCTTACACCTACCACACTAAGCGAATAGTTAATTCCTTTAGCTGTTGCGCTGCTTTTCTCTCGTTGGTTAGAATCGATCAGCTGTTTTATGATTGACTTCCAAAAGGTCGAGCATCCATTACAGCCACAGAAGGGGTTGATAAAGGTTTTTGAAAACAGTTGGTCCCAGTGATCACCACCGAACTCGTGGATAACTGGTTTGATCTAGTCGAGTATCATCAACACCAAGGACGTCGGAAAATCGAACCCGAATTAATCACCATCCAGCGGGTATAACAAAAGTAGTGAAGTTAACTCTGTTGCGAGGCTTGAATAGAAACGTGCATGCCAAGCCGTTAATGATGGCTTTAATTCACTGGAACATTTAAAAAAACAGTTATATTTTTAAAGATCGTTCCACAAACGTACTATCGAAACACCACCTTTGATGCAAACAATAGAAGCTGTGTAACTAAGTAAAATAGCACAAAATTATGAATACGCACAGGGAACGCCGTGAAACAGTCGTTCGCAAAATAGCTAAATCACCAATATATCCTGGTGTCTTTCAAATTCGACATTGCAGTGTCCTTATAAGCATTTGATGGGCTGCGTATTCAACGAGCATGATCAAACGACTGACATGCTAGTTGTACGCAACTGCTCATTATCTAAGTCGGTTGAGCACGTGTTGATATCTCCTCAGTGGGTGGGTCGTTCGCAATGTAGAAATTACACACTTTGCTCTGAACTTGTCGATCTCTTTGAGTCTAAAATAGTCCGCCCACTGCCCATATTCATAACTAGAAGACTATAGCTTTCGGTCATTGGTTTTGCATTGACGGTTTATCATAAAAATCGGTTGAAATGGCCTGAGGTTTAGGTTCAGTCCAACGCGATAATTGAAATAAGAGTATACAATTCAGTCTATGAATCAAAAACTGAGGGTTACACAACTCCTGCTAACGATGCCTTATTTTGGACAGTTAAGTAAAGCTGTACATAAAACCAATGTTTATTAATCTGTGGTAATCAAATAATAACCATGTCGACTTTCAAACACTGGGTTAGATGTTTCGAATTTTGTTTAGGTTTGGGTCTCTCGGAGGATCCGTTTTGCATTTTCGGTCTGGTTTAATCAATGAAAGACCTTTTTTAATGCATTTCACTGAGGGTAGACATTTTCCTTGGGAAAGGAATAATAAACTGCAGTTTCCCGATAAAGAATAGTCACATGACTAGCACGAGTAAATTTGGCCTGAAAGTTTTATTCACAAGTTTAAGAGATCTTTTAAGCCAGTCCGATTGGTTCAAGTTCTAATCCTTTGGGTACTTTGTGTTATCCCATAACCTACTTGTGATCGAGGTGCTGTATATTAGACTATTCCAACAGGGAGTCCGCTACATTCCTTAAATAGACCTTCCGTACTACGACGTACATTCTTTAATAGAAGGCACTTTACCACATTGAACAACATTCGCAGAAAATCGTCGGTACAACAACTAATGGGGGCGAAGAGATTTTTGTGGCTTCTGATTCTTAATTCACTGCTGACAAACAGAAATTCAGAATTTTACACTAAATCTAGAAGAGGATGAGAGACGTGCAAGTGGCTTTACCCTTTGTAAATGTGCGCCTGAAACTGATGGTCTTCCAGAAGTCCCCACTGAGGCTGCTCTAGATGGTATACTTTAAGCTGCGGAATTGCTGTCGAGCAAATAGGTCTTCCATGGGTGGCGAGATACGTTTCATAGTATGAGAGGCTCGATAAAAGGTGAAGTTCTCCCTGATGTGGAATAGTTTCGTTTCTGATATTTATCGTTTCAACTGTGGGGATGGACATGATTTATTTTATAGTGTGGACAAATGTTCCACTGAGTTGCTGAACAGTTAAATCAGCTCACATCGTTGGTGGAAAAGAAGGTCTGTAATTGAGGTTCTCCTTTTGTCTTATTTTGCTTGCATTTATTTACTAAATTCACTACCGTCACATCGGAAGTCTATACTGAGACCTTAAACCATTCGGTACTTTGTATTATGATATTCGTGCTTTGAAAGTAAATTTAAGATCTGTTGATTAAATCTGTTGCGTTTGTGTCAGCCAGACCGTTGAGATGTACCATTCAAGTTTAATGACATCAGAATAGCTATACACTGATAGCAACTCCTAGACTTCTATGACCGAATGGGGCCTTGCTACATCGGTAAGAAACTACTCATGCCTATAGAAAATACGCTATACAAATGTGCGGGAATAAAAACATTTTTCATCTGCGCTGATTGCACATGTCATAAAATTCACCAGATTAACGTTTCAAAACCGCATTTTCATGTATACCGTAGTAACTCGATGCCTTTACTACTTGTACAGTTGTGCGGCTCTAATATGCCCTTTCAGCAAAAAGCATCCGCTTATACAGGTCACTTCTATCATTTTTTGACATTTTTACTAGTGAAACATGGAAAGTGTTCCTCCATGAAGTTTGTCTTCATACGAAAACCGCCCGGTCCGTTTTGCTTGACCATGACAATTGTCGGTCGTTTCGCCGTAAATGCTACCCGAACATTTCCCACCCAGACAAGTCAGTGCGCTGCACAGTCTCGACACAATTACCAAGACAGCAACGACGGGACGAACTTTATCATAGTTAAACCAGCTTAGCGGATCCACAAACCTTCATGTGAGTTTGACAGTCACTTCAACCCTACATTGCAGACAAAACTGGATTGTGATGATCTGTGCCGCGTGGTGGCAGTCGTATCATCATCCATGAGTATTCTGTTTCTGTACCTCCAACGAACCGTTATGTGATAACAATAAGATAAAACGGAGGGTATGCTGTCGACTTTCAATCAGCCAGGCCCCTACCATCCGTACCATTTTTGTTTTCACCAAAATTTTCTTTCGTCGGCTGAACTCTACGTATCGGTGCGTCAGGATCCTCTTGGACTACAACCCAAACTTCGCGTTAATGGCATTAATTCTACCGATCAGCTACGTAATTTATCCTGTTATTTCTTTCGCATATTTTTAGCTGAAACATCAGATCTCATTTGCTGTAGCCTGATGTTCATAGCTAAATCTGTCATTCAGCTGGTCAACTAGGAGACAGTTTGCGACTCGATACCACGACATACATCGGAAGCTACATTCGGTTTTGTCTGCGATGTGCTCTTCTACCGAACACTAACGAACCGAAGTTTGGGTAAAAATGAATGTACTGTCACGGATTGACCAGATTCTCGGAACGGCCACTCCTGCCGTTGTAAGAAACCGCTGTAAGAAACTGATACCTCTATCTGTTGGAAACAGTGCACATCTGCACTGCACAAAGCTCCCAGTATTCAGCGGACAGCAAGGCGTGAAGGACACGCAGTGGTATGCTATCCGTTATAATGGCTCAACAAGAATAACGTAAAGTTGCAACGGGGAGTTATCGGTTTGCCAGTTAACCATATCCTACACACAGTCGCTAACTTAAGTATCATCAAGACAATTTCCTCTCTACCGAATAAACTATCTGTGAATGGTGTAATCACATGGACGCTTGGGTACGCTTTGGAAACTACCTTCTGGGGTGTTTGCTATTTGTGGAATGTTCCAAACCTGACACTGAAGAAGGAAGTTATAAGTAACTAATTTTGATTCCCCTAAAATCGTGGCTTTATTATCAAAGGCATCAGTTATCAGATTAAACAGTGGTGGTTTTATATACTGTCACAGCCCGTTTCTGGAGGTATGGTCTGCATACTGTACCTTTGGTCTCACGTGGTTATCAGCCCTTCATTAATACAGATGAGAGCTATGCACGTTGTGCTCACTTCCAACAGAATCCAACATTATGACGTGTAACGGAGATGGTTTTGTTCTAAGTTATGTGTTCTGTTATGTCCCAGCTAAGTAAGAATGTCTTTACAGGCCTGTCTAGGAAGTCCTAATCGCCGGGTTTTCGATTGAACTTAACAGACGGTAACTGTGTCTCCTATCGAGACGATCGGGCAACCTGATCAGTACTCACAAGCGAAAGTGGTTGAGAGCTCACATATGATAATGTGGTCGTGCCTAACGTGAGGTCAGTGGTACAGTGGTATACACGGTTGCCTCATGAACAGTGTGTCCGTGGTTCTAATCCCGGTAGTGGCGAGGATATGCACTACTGACGAACCCCCTGATGAGAACGAAACTCGAGTCTCGTGCTTCTTTTCGAAATGGGCCGACTGGATAGTCTATGGGAATGCGATAGCTGTGATCAATTGTGGGTGATGTCTAACTTGAAATTAACAAAATCCTCAATTACTCACCAGTACTAATATGCAATGTTTCCAGCTCGAAACAACGCTGAAGAAATCAATCCATGTGGCGTAATCAAGTGCATTATCGATACGGTTAATGTACCAATATGATTTGCGCTCCCTTAAGGGCTCTACTTAAGAAATGCTCGTGCAAAAAAGGTGGCGGTGATTCTGATATTCAGATGGGCAAATATTTCAACAGAGCATCGCTGAGAGTCATCGCGGGCAGGTCCACCTGTTTTAAGAGGCGGCCTTTTCAGAAGATGTTGGGAAACCGTATTATCCACGGACTAACGGAGTGAAGGAGAGAATCAGCTGTACATCGGAGGAACAATACAAACGATAAATTGGCAGACAGGCTACCAGGTGTATTATTTGGACACCGAGCGATGACGTACGCAGCCGTTCAGAGTTAACTAGTCAAGTTCCATACAATAAAGAAACCAGGATTCAGCTGGGTGTCTGTTTCCAGAGAGAGTGGGAGGCAATTGTTACCACAAGGAAAAACATCCAAAACACCTGACGTTTGAATGGACGAAAGAAATAACACCCAACTAAATAAAATTACGATATGAGGCACAGCATACATAAGTGGCATCAGTTAAAGATTGAAGAATAAGTAAAGTTACGGGAGAATGTTCAACCAATGGCATCCGACCCTGAATCAGAAAAATTCGGTAGCCAATGGGACGGATACTTTGCTATAATGGATAGCACGAGCCTTCAAATTAGTTAAGGACCTCGTGGACGACGGATCGTTGGAGAACATGTTGTGTGTCATGTTGAGTACAAAAGTGGATATAGTAGGTTGTGGACGTCTCAGTCTTGATTTTGAAGTGAGCATTAATATATATATCTATCAAGTTAAGTGTTGGCTATCCTTTTACTCCTATGCAAAAACAGCAACACGTGGGAAGTCGCTGGTCACCGCTGAGTTGTTATACAAGAATGACTGATTTCAACAAAGTAGCTACTAGATTTCACTGGTATTGACTTGAGAACTGTAGTTTTGAAATATACAACAATTACCATACCTATGTGTATACATAAAAACGCAACTTCACTTATTTAGAGAACGATCGATCGACCAAGTAAGTTCTTCTATCCGGACTACTGTCGTTCCCATCACAATGAACGGTTAACTAATCTTATGGACTGTAAATGGATTATGAATTAAACAAAATTGTTCTGAACAATGACAACAAGCGTTGTTTGACTTCATTTCGGAGTATCGAAATAAACTGGACTCTAACTTGGTTATTGCGTGGACTGCTGGCACATCAAATACTCGTTTGTAGCTACCCTTGCACTCGTACTATCTAACAATCTTCGATAATCAGCTTTCACTAACAGGGATAGGGGACTTGTAAAAATAACTCGTTTTTCTTGCGTGCACGACGTGTAAGTATTCCTTTGAACAGTAGTGCGACTATAGTCAAGTCTTAGACCTTAAGCCGCTAATATGTGTGGTATGTAATCGCGTTTTACCGTTTGTTCTACGGACTAATTTATGGCTACGCATTCCGTAATACTGCACTGAATTGCCGATGAGCCAGACCGTCACGAATTGGACATCCCTTGTGTTTGGTATCAGCTTTTACTCTTCAACCAAACTTTCAACCGCACTTCTTTGAACTCACCAGTAACACATACGTCTGTACATGTAATGTGCTAGATGAAAACAACCGGAGGCAGGGTTCTATTGGAGCGATTGGTTCGGCGACATATTTTAACCAGTATAGAAGCGTTCATGAAGAGCTAGCCCTCAGTAAGCTTCTACGGTGATTTAACAGCCATCATTATTATTGTGACCACCTCATGGATAGACTATTTCGTGATTTGCCGTTTCACTACTGCGGTAGATCAACCACGGGCTGTGTTGTACCAATGTATTCAATTTGTACTGAAATACCCTACCTATTCTAGAAAAGTGCCATATTTATGATCAACAGCTATGAAATAATAGGCAACTTTGTTTGTAATTGTGGATTTGATGTTTCATGCCAATTATGTTTATCCAGGCATTCGTTTGACAGCTTTCGGTATTCCACTTGGTTTAAGCTCATCCTCCCCCGTGTACCAAAACTTATATCTGGCATTCCAATCGTATCCTAAAACTGCATGTACTACTGCTAGACAAAGACCATATAAAAGTTAACATGTAAGTAGTGTTAGCAAAATGTCTAACTTAAGGCCTCACAGGACAGTGCTAATTTATATGAGCTGAACAATAAACATCATTGATGTTTGAGGTTAAAGAGGGCATAGGGATGCCTGTGCAGTGAATGTCTTCCCAAACGCCTGAACTCTTTATATTTGACAGCGGGAACACAAGATTGTCTACGCAGTCGGAGATTGACGACTAAGTCGCCAGTACAATTTGGATTCAGTGGTATTGTGGCCAAATCATCTCTTTCAACAAGTGCAGAATGTATAGACGGATGCTACTGAGAAGCAGTATGCTTTCGATTCATGGTTCAAAGATGAATCCAGAATAATGGAAATCATGTCGACTCGGAAGATAATTCTCAGTAGATGGCGCCCGTTGAAATTCAAAATGGTCGATCATGTAGTAAGCCGCTTAAAATATCCTCAGTGACAAGTGAGTCACCAGTTGGCTGGTGAAAAGTCTATAGTTCATCCGCATACTGGAGTGGCCTTTACACATCACTTCAGTGATCGAGTGAATAGCAGGCCTAACAAGTTCAATGAAGCCATGTTAGTCAGATTACATCGACTGATCTTGTGCGCAAAAGTGCAGGTACACTAGTCATTTACTCACGTTAGAGTTGACCGATTTATTTTAATAACCAAATTAGCCTATCATTTATTTGAGATTCCACTGGCGATGAAAATCTATTGTCGGAATATAAAGGCCATTATTTAGAGGAACGAAACGCATGTACTTAAGATTAATCTTAGTGGTTGAACAATTTAATTGCGTTTAAACAGTAAAACTAAAATGCACTTTCAGGTAATTCATATGCGAGAATTGAATTCCTCTCTGAAATCAAGCTTTACTAATTGTTCCCAAGAAGCAGAATCTAACCAAACCATTGGAGAGCAGAAGTTATATTCTTGCTTCGTGAAAAAGTCATGACCTTTTTGAAGGTCGTAAATTCGTTACGGCTACTGATTAGAACATTTGAAGTTAATTGCTATTATCGTGGAAGTTGACAGTTTTTCAATGATCCTCTCAGGTGGCGTGATGTTCCACCAACGATGTATATGTTTTAATCAGTGAATGATAGTTTATCCATGACAAATCAGTGGGTAGATGCCACTTATTCTCTGTGAAGACTTGAAAGTTATTTGTTGCTTTTGGCTTAGAAACTCCCTACGATCGGAAGTATTTTCTATCCCTCGACCTCGGTATATTTTTTCGTCTCTCCGTTTGTCCAACTTCCCAGAGCAAATTGCAACCAGTCAGAAACTCATTTACAGCCACCAGGAAGGTGTTACTCGCAGGCGTTACTCGCAAGATAGAATCTTGTCTATTCGTTTTCACAGCCTTGGGGACCAGAATCTTCTGTCCTTTTTGCCCACAGAACAACATTCCTTGTGGCCCAGCAGAGTTTCAATGACGAAGCCCTACTTACTGACTTTGGCTACTATTCGATCAATAGACCTTATTCACCCATTTCGCAGTGAAAGAAAAACGTTCACTTTGCATCGCAAGTGGTTAGTACTTGCGAAGTGGCACGAACTACTGATTGTCACAAAATTTTGTTACGTCGGGGAATAGTCTTATTTTGCCAGGTGTTCGTTTTTCTTCAATACTGATAGCATGAAAACGTCCAAGCAGGAAAGAATTTTGATACCTCTGTATAGTTTTGTAAAAGTGAACATTCTGTGTAGAATTTTTCTTGAGTTATATTGCCGTGATTTCAGTCTTATTTATCCAGCAACTTCAGTTAGTGTGGAAAGAAAACCATTTTTATATAGCTCTTCGGAAAAAGTTTAACGTTGGTGACAACTTGTATTGTTATTTCATCAAACCGGAACTGTTGCAGAACGTGTCACACATTACATATACACTTGAGCTTTCCAAACAGGTTATTTATTGTGAGGGCTCGCGATTCATCAAATACGGTCGTCCAAAATTACCTCGGATAATGTAGATTAATTATTTGTGCAGACAACCAAATGAACAGTACTTCTGGATGATACAATTTTTTCACACAAATAATGCATTGTCAGACTCACAGCAACTGGATGTAATCTCGCTTTAAATCACGCAACATCTGAAGGGAATTAAGCCTAATTGAAAACCACATCTTCACAACGGATCGATCTGTTGAAACACAACAACCTTTTGGTGCATTCACTACCGAAGTTTAAAGCGTCTACTCCAAATCGCAATCTTTAAAAAATGGATCATACGCATTTCATTTCTAAAAGAGGCTATAATCATTAGAGCCTGAAAACTGAGATTATCTGATGTCTCGATAATTCGTTATTCAGCTGGTATATCATATTTTACATTTGTTTTCTTGTTCTGTCGCTTTGAATTTGGTCGAAGGTCAAAAGTTTTACAATTCAGCTTCTTTTAAATGTTAAAGGTGTTAAGGGTATCATTGGTTTTTGCGAAAATAAAATTCTCTTGTGGCACATGCTTATTCTTTCATGTGTTATGAATTACGCAACCCGTTGTTTGTCACCGCATCTAGTCTGGTTGCGTTTAAAGTTGTACATAAAACTATTAGTGGCTTATATTAAAAAGACCAAAGTGAGACCACTGAGTTGGTTCCGCGTTTACTTCAGCGGTCAAGGTGAGTGCGCTTCTGGCGTACAACCTTATGGCAATGAAGTATAACGATGAAATAGCTTCAAATTCGTCCGTGCTCTGAATGAAGGCAAATGAATATGCTGCATGAATAAAGCCTTTCACTGGCCAGTATCACGATCTCTTACAGTTCTTACCAACTGCGGCTATGAAGTTGAATTAAATGTGTAACTGAAAATGCGATAGTATGAAATTCGAATTGAGGTCTGAATTTAGCAAAAGTTTTACTGTGTGACGAAGAGAGATTACTACATTCTACCGCTACTGACTGTCCTCCTTTAAGACTATAGCGACTGTTAACTCAATCCTGGGTTATTCTACCTATTCACAGGATACCCACGAGCCGATAGACTTTGAATTCTATGCAGATATGTAATCATATTGTATGATAACCTTTGAATTGTGTAGCTGATTCATGTGGTTCCTTGATTTAAAGGAAGCAAGCTGTGTGTAGCAATGTGTTGGTCTACCAGTTCTGTTATAGCCACTGTTCCAGTTCATTCATTCACTCGCTGAAAACAAAATGGGTGTCGAACATTTTTTTTAACTATAATCGTCAGTTAGGCGGAATACGGACAACACGAAGTCTGACACCAAGAGTCTAGATCAAATACTGGGTTAACAAATATTTTATACTGTTTGCATGACCGTCAGTGGACAAAGTGAACAAACAGTTCGTACACTGAAAGGTGAATGTGCTAGTTTTTTTATGATTTAGTCGGTGTTAGCTAGCTTAATTTTGATGCTAGAACGTTTGGGTTAATGGTAAACAGATTACTTCCAATAGGTATTCACAGGACTTATGAATCACTGCGTTAAACTTACTATTTTCGAAATCTGAAAGGTCCAATCTATGGGGACAGTCATAACGGCAGCTAGACTTAATGAACGAATTTGGGTTTCGTTTCGTAATAATCCGACGTCCCGATCGCCCTTCATTAGAGTATGGTTCCAATGCAACGTACGGACATTCCTAGTTTACAATCAGTGACAAATTTACTAATAGGCAAATATATTAGGCACAAGAACCCGAGACAAGTTCTGAATATGACAGTAGATGTTCGATTCCCCATGAGTCACAACAGCATAGGCACTCGATTTCTCTGGCCTCACAAATCGTCATCAATATTCGGGACAGTGTAATTAACCAAAAGCTGTGTGGCATTCCAATTTCCGACCGCTCGTCAGAATTAAAGCTGGCTAGATTTAAGGAACAAATCCAGGTTACACATTTTAAAAATCTAGCTCAACTATGTCTTGTAGGAAGCGTTATTTATTTACAAGTACCTTAGAAAAGCTCGAAAGTGACAATGGTTCAAGTTCAGTTTGTTGACGTTGAAACCAAAGTTTTCGTTGTGATGTCATCACCAATACCGGCTTGAAAAATTTAAATAAGATTGGCCTCTTGTGTGAATGCTGATGAATTTGATAGCCCAGCATATCAGTGTATTCGGTTGACCGTGTTAGCAAAAAACTTGAATATCATTTAAATTGGGTAAATGTAGACGAGAATGTTAACTTTCCAAAAAACAGTTCCTTTCTGGTTTCAATGGTGAACCCAAATTTGTTTGAAAAATCCCACTCAATGTCATCTCGTGACCGATAATATAAACGATAGCACACATTGTATGTGAGACTAACTTGTGTCTGAGCATAACTACATGGCTAACACTGATGCCATTGTACTGATATATGCATTGTTGTTCTTTTAAATGCTTGTAAAAATATCGTATTTGAAGGGATCACGAAGCGACAAACATGATTAGGCATTAGTCCATCACACTGGTCCAAAATCAGTTACCTTGCAGCGGAAAATGCAGTCCAATTAACCCTGTCACTTGTCCACTCTCCGTCCTTTTTTCATCTAATGGATTGGTTGAGTACATTACTGGCGCGCGTAAAATCAGTGCATATGATCAGGGCATATACAATGTTTGTTTACCAGTTGTACAAAAGCATGTGTGCTTTTACTCGTGGATGTGTTTGGATGAACTCATGCCTATTTCTACTGTATGCCTTTCTCTGTTAGCTATGGAAACCTTTGCAAGTTGAGCGAGATATTGGTCTACTAATTTCGTGCTGCCAATCACATCGATGAGTTTATTGAAGCTGTCTCCTATTAGACCAGACTTGGTGATAGGTACTTGAGTCTGTCCTATGTTCAGCTGTATGAGTGAATTATTTTGTGAAGTGTTAACCATACTAAACACTTTGTACGGTGCAGTCACTTATAATGTGATTGATTCCGGTCATCGGATATATCTAAATCAATAAACTGTCCAGGTACACTCTTGCATTTGGTAGGAAAGTAACCCTTTTATAAAAAGTATCACTGCGATTTGCTTCAACGAATCATCCATTTGGGGAATCATACTGTGTGAAAAGAACAGTAATACTTGGACGTAATAAAAGGTTTATTGAACAGCCATGTTTTTGCCTTCTGTTGCCAGGATCACTGCGTAAGAAGTTATATAACAACAACTAAAAGGAGGGAGAAAAAAATACAGTTTGTCACACACGAATATAACGATTTCTTATGGGATGATAAATGGGAGACCGAACCGGATTTTCGATTTGCTAACTGTCTTAACGGAAGCCGGGGCAATCAAGAAGCCAGAAAAAATTTCAACCGATCACACACTGAAATCCGATAATTTCTGTGGTGATCAGTTTACAAAATTTGACCCATTTCGAATAATAATGGAACAATATTCAAATGGTTTTGAATACCTTCTCACATGTTGTAAGTTAGAGAGGTGTGCCGAAGAAAACCCGAGAATACTTCGTTTTTCCTGAGCATATCAACATGCCTATCCTTTTGGAAAGTAATTGACTGTGCAACTCGTCTAATCTCTTCTACGCCAACATGTCAGGGAATGTGCACGAAAAAATGTCTTTTAGTTGGCCAAAATCTATTCGTATCGTGCACATTTGACTGGTTTGGATATGAGTGAAATTCGCTTCATGTACTCCAACAAATGTCTTTTCGTCTGCGTTAACTATTCAGCTAGACATGAATTCAGCCAGCACGGTTTCAAAATTCCGTATGACCACGTAAAATTGAATCATTCTGTGATTAAAAGGGACAGAACTTAAAAATGCAAATACTGGCTACTCCAATTCGTTTGCTTGGAATAGTGCCCTTAATTGAATCATTTACATGACACCTTAATAAAACATTCATAGTAAACGTTTGCTTGAATTCTGTGGCTTCAAGTGTGTAGCTGAGGATGGGGTATGCTGCATTAGCCACAGCATACAATGTATTATAGGTTCACAGTTTTACGTTTGCATAGGTGATATGGTCTACACCTCCTTGGTACAAGCAGTCGAGGTATCAATGGAAGTACCATGTAAAGTTCCTTGACCCCCAACGGATGCATATAGATGCTGGATATTTACTCTACGCAGAGTTGCTGAGAACGAGGTTGGAATTACTTCGAGTGTTCTGAGTAATGTGATGTAACAAACGGTTACAAAGGAATATGGGTGCCTGATAGCAACGTGACATACTAGATTACATCCAGCTAGTCTATGTATCCACCCGTGGGGTCGTGAACGTGTCCAACTTAGATTCCACTCGTCTACCATATATACTTTTGTTCTGTTGATAGAAGAACCAGAGTATTATGGCCGGCAGTATATCGCCTCCTATACTGTCTGCGTTAAATATCAACTGAGTGCAGACTCGTTTTGTTGCATATGCAGTATGCCACAACGTCTTCCCAACCGATGGAATGCACTTCAGTTTGTTTAGTTCCTTATCGGTTGATTTTGATGGTTTAATTTACTGCGTTCTGAGGTACCGATTGCTAATGGTTATCTTCTATAGACGGATCCCAGTTGGCTGCAGTCTATCATTTTTTGTTGACTACTAGTTGCGTGTGGACAGAACTGGGTTGATCTGAATATTCCTCATGTACTTCAAGTTGTTCTATACAAACGTAAGCTGTTTTGTTCGACTGTGTTCACCCGGGAATCAACGCAGACATTACTCATACTACTGACTTATTGTCGATAATTGAAACGACGGGGCCCAAAATCTGACGAAAGCAATTCGACTTCGATCGTCCATTGCTCTAGGGGATAGAAATTTTTGTCAAGCTACCTTTGTACCTAATGGTGAAATGTATCCTTCCGGTTTACTCTTCTCGCCACTTAGTTACATGATGGTCTTTTTTTGAGAAACATCTCCATTAGCGTTTGGTTACAACCTATTGTGTGCGGAGTTTCTAGGCAAAGGGCAACCTAGACTATAAAAATGATAAAGTGCATGATGGGAAACGAATGAAATCACCGAGACCAAAACCTCAAGTCTAGATCGCCAGTTGTTACTTGCTTATCAGGCAGCTCCTCAGTGATCAGACTGCTGGGCAGTTGCATTCTTGGACACGCGCTGATAAGTGGGGTTGTGCCTGAGAGATAGAAAGTGGACCACAAAAATGAGCAGCTCAAAAGCGAGGAATTATTTATTGAAGACGACCACTGACCATTCGTCTTATCTCAATTTTTGCAAGCTACGGGTATGTGTCACTTTCAAGACGATCTAGTTCAAATGCACTGCAGATAGACTGAAACGGTGCAAGCGTGGATCGTCGAAACAAAAGTCATGTGGACGGGACACGGACTATTAGAAATGATCTCTTGTAAAACATAACGATTAATGATCGGTACTGTTGTGACCGCAAAAGACGCTTGGCCTGAGAATTCGTTTACTGCGCAAACTCCCGTACAGATCATGTCAAAAATTAAACCACAACCGCACACACTCATTTGCTCGGCAGACTTGCATTCACATACATCGGGTGACAGTACGTTGTAATTCGCCTTGGTGGAATTTCTCACACCGCAGTTATACACTATTCCGATAGTCTCTTCTTGTCCGTCGTCTTTCTGGCGTTCGGAGCTTACTCTTTTGTTTCTGAATGTCATATGTGGGTAGCATGCTACTTGTGAGTAGTATACTGCTCACAACGAAACTGTCTGCCATACAACACTCCTCCCCCTTCCGAAGTTCCTTGGTTTTTCTGCATCTGTTGACAAATCATCCGCGATCGACACGGTGTTTCCTCTCGGATTATTGATCTTCTGGTTCGCTGCGCCAGCACCTCATGCCACGTTACTAACTCACTGACATGCACTCGTTTCGTCTCCCCGTTCCTCTTGATCGTGCATTCTGGGCCTCGTCGGGAGATTACCAAATACGGACCTTTCCAGTTTTACAGTGGTTTTCTTGATCCTGGGCCGCTGGCGCCCGTGACATACAACAGTACTATTAGTTAATGAAAACTGATAACAAGACACTTAATAGGGGAAAGCTGTGTAAGTCGAAATCAGTGGCGATCTTCATCATCCATAAGATCGTAAACTGGAAGCGACCATCAAAGGAGTGTTTGTGGTTGGTGTGGTATATTTTCACATAAAAAGTCACGGTCAACTCCCGAGTTACTTTTGCGAAATATTCCTAGTCCATGAAAAATAAAGTTTTGGCGAACAGATTTTTTCCGATAAATTCTCCTCTTTGGCTGATACAGCCATATAAAATTAAGTGGCGAGTTAGAATGTTTTTCTTGAGTACTACGGGGATTTTCAGTTATCTGATTTTAGTCCGCACGTCAGTTGATACGAGATGTTGAAAGTTAGTATTAAGTAGTCATCGGGAGACCCACAGTAAGCCGTTTCACTGGCAAACGACTACTGGAATTTAGATCCGTTCTTGGTAATGCCTAGTTAAGCATTTCCCGAATAGGGGCATCAGACAGAGGGAGCCATTCTTAGCCTCAGCCTATCTGCCTGGGACTATTATGTTGTATCGTATCTTGGCAGCGGGTGCGTCTATTTCGGCCCTGGTATCGATTAGCTGGCCCACTGACTACTCAATCTTGTGTGCATGTTTTTATCATGACCAGATGTTCGCGTTCCATGAAACACGTGACTATACTACTGCAGTCATTCTGACCAGTCTTGACTGTTTGTTCTGATTCACTCATAGACATGTTTGACCGCTTACTCTGTGTGCTTGCGCACGAATACAACTACTACGTACTGAATAGGTCTTCAACTAAAGGGAACACAGCCTTGTGTCTTGATGGCCTGCCGAGCTGTAATCATCGGCTTCTAGCTTTGTTGGGCTCCTATACACTACGTCAAGCAGTGACTGTACTTTGTACCTCACAACTCCCAGGTCCAACAGTCTCGTGAGTTTCGATTTGACTCTAACCAATCTACACATGTTATCGTAGTCGTTTGGAAAAGCCCGAAAGTCAGTACTCTAAAATGCACTCACGACAGTTTCGTCTTTGTATCCGTCACGGTACCATTTCTCTTATCCTCAGATGAAGCTTGACTTAGGAGTTCAATAGGTTTCCCGCACTGAAAACCGCGTACGATATTTTGCCCCACTATTATCTCCTACGGGGCTGATACCTTCATTAAACCTTTCTGCGTTAAACACGTGCGCGTTTTTGACTATAACTTCTAATTTCCATTCTAATGGAGGCCATTACATTCACCTCGTGCATTCCCTATTCCGGTTTAGTGGACAACACTAACATAGAAGACTATCTACACATGAAAACTGACACTACGATTAGGTCAATGGCGCATGTGTAACGCTTGTTCTCAACATCTACACATACACCCAAAGGTTCAGATTTCATGGACGTGCGATCTGGTTACTCAAACGCCTTTTAGTTTCTAAGTGAAACTCAAACGAGTAAACAGTGATTGGTTGAGTTTTTTGTGTAACGTTATCGTAAATGTAGTTGGGTTATTGAGATTAGTGAATCATGGTTTAGTTTGTGACACTGCATTGAAAGACTCCAAAACTGCAAACCTGGGAGTCAGTTTGAAGTGGAGAAGCTCATGTGCTCCGTCTTGCTAAGCTGACGAAAGATGTGCACATTCTGCGTAGTGTTGGAAGCGGTTGTTGGCGAATAGTGTATACAGTGAAAGTCATTATGGAATTTCAGTTGTTACCTTGTGCTTATCGGGCAAGACATGGATTTCACTAGGATGAAAGCGCTAGAGATTTGATGTGAAGGTGGCACATGGAATTTGCTACATTTTCTAGGCACTATGCGCTACAGATGTGAACCCAAATAAAAACATGTGAAATTATCTTGGTTGCAAGGTAACCAAGTCGTGAGTTCGCTCTAAGCCTTAAAACCATTGAAGTGGTGTGGAACCATATCCCCACCTTTGGTACAAGTTTAGAAAAGTCTCTGTCAAGCTGTTTCGATGAAGTAATCCAGGTGGGTTAGTCAACTTTGTGTCTATTTTCCTAACTAAGGTTGATGGTTATTTCTGTCTAGATCGCCTGAATTTTTTGGATGGAATTCTAGTGTAGCCTTGAGATTACATTATGCAGTATGACACGGGAAAGCACCGAAGGAATATAACTTAGATTATGCTTAAACTGTAGATGTTTCGGCTTTAAATTGTGAGTTAATCGTAAATGGTCACAGCTTTTTTAATCACTTAGACTTTCCAACCGGCACCTTCACAAGCGAATGTTACAATCACGGTTTACATTGGATAGAGCTCGACTGTAGTGCATTTTCGTATCACGACGGAAGTTCTAACGTCGATCTACATTCTTTTAGCTAAATGAGGTTAACCAGTTAGAATAAGAATGATTCATCAAATCCACAATTTCAGCAGCAATTGTTATTGTGCGATGCCCAAATTTTGTGACTGTTCTAAGTGACAAGGACCTCCTAGCTAGGTTGAAAGGAGAGAATATGTTAGGCCAACTGGCAAATCTATTGAGGAATAATAGACGGTAGGAGATGTAGCTAGGATAGACTGAACATCTCGCACAATTGACCACAACTTTCGCATTCTTGAGGACAATTCACCGCGTATTTTCCAAAATCTTGCTAAAAGGTTGTTTTCCATATTATGACAGAGAGTTTAACTTAGATAACCACCCAGAATGTGTTTAAGGCGAACTATAGATACAGCCCTAGAGTTTGTGCAGCGACTGTTTGGAGCTACAGCACATACTTACATTTCTTGTGATTAGCATCTTAACAGGCAAATTGATGCAATTCATTTCAACGGACTATAATTATCTTTTGTTTAACGTACACGTATTACGACGGTGGGATTTGGCTGTCTAGATTACAGTCTTGCGGTAGGTATTATAAAAGGTAATAAAACCACTATAATTAAAATGAAACAATGAGTCATTAATCACAGTCAGCCTACTGCTCATTCAATTCCCTTTTGGACTCTGTTGTTAAAAAGATCGGAGAGCAACGGTTACCTGAAACTCTGAGATGCCCCGGCGTAGTGAAACTTTTGAGAGATTGAGATGCCAGGAGGAAGTGCCTGCCAGGAGTGAACAATGGTCCGTTTGGGCTATTTTTGGATTCAATTGTCAATGTGCGCTGCAGGAGTATTTCAAGTAAGTGTCCAACAGAGGAATTCCTCATACTTATCCTGTTCGGTAGAAAAACTAACGATTATACATCAAATTCATGCGGATGACAAGCTGTGTGGAATATAGTTTCTCCACGATAAGTCTGCCATGACTTGGATAGAAATATGAATCTGACAACAAGGGCGCTCGCAATGCAGCGATTAATTACTGCCGCACATCACTATTGCAAGTGTTTCCGCGACCGTAAACGATGACAGGATTATAGTTACCTGGTTGTTTAACAAAGACATAATTAGGAGACGAAATGAAAATATTGCCCAGACAACAAAAGCTTCGACTTATTGCAGTCACCGATGACAAATCCCTATTTTTCATTTGTGTGCTGTGTATCTATGTGGCTATATTGTGTATTGGCTTTTAATGGTAACTTACCAGTTACAAACCAGCTTACAGAGTCCGATGAACAGAAGGTAACTTAGTCAATAAAATCAAATTGTACACTGTTTGTTCTAAGGTACCTAAAATTTACGATGAGGTTTCTCAATACTGGCTCTGTGCGACACGCACCGTCTCCATAGATTGTGAGCAGCACATCTACAGCATGATGTCAACCAGTACAACATCAAACCGACGCCATTTTAGACCTCGTTTTTAAAGGTCGCATCAAATGACTTCAATTTTAAGTAAACAGATCAGTCACCAGTTCATTTCTTTTGTTTTTGTAACGCACCACAATTTCAGCTTCCAGAAACAGCTACTAGAACGTAATGACCGAAGGCAATTCTTCCGCAACTCTAAGACTTGAGTCATCTTGTTCTCAGAACATTTCTGGTGTTTATCGTGGAACTGAACTTAGTGTTTTCCGCATTGGACGGTGGGGTAGACCGGCAGGACTGAAAAATAATCTTTTTTAGCTTACGTTGAACTGGTTTCTGAAGAAGTTAGGTCCCATTATGAACTTCAGCGCAGTCTAAGTCACACTAGTTCTTTGAATTAAGGGGAATGCGTGGCTCACATTGAGCAACAACACTTTGGTGCAACTCGCACGGTGTACTTCAGGTTGTATAGGAGAACATGGTAGGCCTGGGTTCTCTGACATATACCTCATTATAATTCGGTGGTTGCTAATCCCTCGGGATGTTAGTCCAGAGGGTGGCAATTTTCCAAGTTCATTGGATAACAGTTCCCCACCATATGCAATGCTTTAACCAAAAGCTTTGTGCGAAGATCTTGCTAAATGTTTTGACTTCTGTGTGAATTCTCCATTTCCACTCTGTGTCTCAGTGCATCAACAATGAAGTCAGCTTAGCTACGAACACTACAGAAATATGCAGTAATGGCAGGGAGATATCTTGCTACAGCAGTCAATAACTTTGTGACGTAGGGACACTTGAATGTGTAGTCGGAACATCCTAAGTTGAAAAACGATCACTCATTCTAAACAGAAAAATGGCTCGTCTCAGCAGTACACCGCTTGACAAAGCGTGTAGATACCCCAAGAAACGGTGACAGTGTGTTACTATACCTAGTTCAGTTTCCATTCTCGATTCCGTCTCGAACGGTGAATAGGTTTTCAAACAGCATACCGAAATGTTATCAACGGAACCACTACAGAACAATCAAATGCCGCATGGCGAATGTGGGAGATTATTTGATGATAGGGATCTTCGTTTGGCAGCCATCAAGTCAGCATCGTCAGAATTGGTTCACGTAGGCGGTGGCAGTTAGCAAATGGAAGTCACCTCTCTACGTACAGCATGATCTGTTCATCAGTATCAGATTGCCCTGATGCGTTTGTGCGTGTATTTGTTTGGTTGTTGATTTTGTTGTTTAGCTTCACAATGCCCACTGAACTTTGCTATGTTAACCCACAGATTGCATTATGTACCTCATGAGGTGCAACGTAATGTACCTGATGGATACACTGTGTAAAATCTGTTTCTGACTTCTCAAAAAATGTCATGTCTCAAAAATGTCATGTTTTACCAGAATGAGCCTTTAAGATTGGCATTATTTGAGATCGATACACTTACGGATTAAATCTTCCACAGAGCATGCAAACGTGCTATCGGATCCTACTTTCTCCGCTATGTTAGCAATTAGTTAAACGTATGCACTCGGTTACTAGATGTTCGAGTGCAACTTTGTTCACTCCCACTAAACTCAGTATAAGCGAAAGTGTGCTTTTACGGTTTATTGGATTGCTAGTTTTTAGTTAATATGACCTTAGCCTGGACGCAAAAACGGGATTACTTCTCAGGCAATATGAAACGAATGTCACCAAATCTGTTGAAATCGTTCGAGAAGCTCAAACTACAGACTTTGTGATTCAGCCGAGGTCATTCAATAGAGTGTTTCAGAAGTGGAATTCAGCACGTTTGATCAGTGAAACATTCGCAGCTACAAGTTGAATCGTTTTAAGTTCAAATTTGACCATAAAACTCCCATACCATCGACTCTTTCACATAGACTGCTGGGACAACAAGCAAAGCGTAAAGAGTGCGCGAAATA
>JTDE01000837.1:94148-105388 GCA_014338405.1 Paragonimus skrjabini miyazakii
ATTTGATGCAGCACAGATTATCGAAGCACGAGTGAACACGTTATCGGTTCACTGATTTCAGGCGAGATGACTGAGGAAAAATGAAAAAAAGATTAATTCTCAGAAAGCCTAATAAGAACAATAGGATTGATTACTGGAGTCAAAGGCGATGTATCTATTGGATCTCTTTTAGGTTGGTTAAATGAATACAATAATTTTAGTTGTCAGAATTTCAGAAGAGTCATACAGAGCGAACGTGATTTGGCTCCACTTTCGACTTAAATAGTACACAGTCTAAAACACAAGTCAAACATTTCCATCCATATTAGTCACTTAGAAATTCCTTCTAGAAGTATGAATCATTCTCTGACTTTTGTCAAGTTGGATAAATTTATGGTAACTAGCGATTCTTCATATATTAGGACGATCAGATGAAAAAGCTCGTAAACTGTGTAGTTTCAGGATGTACGCAGCAGATTAGTCTTGACACGGTACGTTAGACGGTATTAAAACTTATAACTGTTACATTCACAAAACATAACATTTTAGAGTAAACATTATTAGGATGATAGTGTTTCCAGGCAGTTCATGAATACCCAGTTGTTCGACCGTGTGTTGAATACCGTTGAAGGTTAACTGCCCAGGTCCAACTTCATTTCTTAGCATGACGAAAAAGACTTTGATTGCGACAAAGGAGATAACAGTTCAAAAGGTGTATGGAATCGTTTTCTGATTGTAAGTTATCTTCGCTATACGTTACACTTCTTTTTTCTACGGGCTGTAGTTGATCTAGCATTTGTGGTTGACCTATCAACTAGCTGGTATCCGCCACACCTCGAGGTAAAATGGGAAATTGTTAGTCCAGTAAAACCAGCAAAGTAATCAACACCTGCTTTCACTTAGTCTCTTACGGATGCCCACGCCTAGAAATTTAAGCATGCCTTATGAACGTGATGTATGTTGTCCGGAGACTTGTTCACTAGAGGACCTGTTGCAGTCTCCTATATCATTCTGGAGCTGTGATCGACTCTTGTTCATCTTCCGGTCCTTGAAAACAAGGAACCATATATTCTCTTTTTAATACTCTTTATATATTTCTAGGTTGTTGAAACGTGTAGAACTCTGATATGCTAATGTTTTTCACAGACCGTTTCAATATACTTAGTATACCAGTAGTTTACTTCAATCACTTTTTACAAATCATGCGGAAGACTAAAGTTAACTAGCAGAACAGTAAAAGCATACGAATCCACTCTCCTATGCAAAAAATGACACTCGCTAATGTTGACGGATAAGTATTCTTACAACGTGAATTACACTGCTCTACCAGAACTAGTGAGAACAATCATACAATGGGAGCTTACCAGAATATGCCAAAACGTGGCCAACTGCGTTCAACCATAACTTATGGGCGCTGCCTTTCTAACTAGTCCTGCTGTCTGGTAATTCACTAATGAACGCCCATACATGCAACAAATTTATTAATAAGACCAAGATGGCACTGGAGGATATTTTCGGTGGCCAGGATGAATTTGGCAGTGGGCAAATCTCCGACCGTCTGCCGTTATTACTCCGTCGGAAATCAAGTTTTACGTCCCAGCGTTAATACTAGTGCAACTTGTAAAGTCAAAACATCCAGTTTTAAATTGCAAAAACTACCAGATAACCGGAAACTGGGTAGCCGAAACATTTTGGAGTATCCAAACCGCTACTATGTTCAGGCAAAATAACTACCCAAAACAGCCTCATAGATTGGTTGTTGACATGATTAAAAGGTTGTCTGAATTTGTGTTCGTCTGCATTTGAAATATGAGAAGTGTCAGTCTAATGCGCTGTAGCTGTGTTAATGCTAGATGCGTATATCATCAAAATGAACTTAATGCTGGAAATTTCGTAGTTTCTTATTTGTTCAATCTATCTCCGCTATAACCACCATATTAGAGGTTGACGACTACTTATAAATGAACTGCTTCAGAAAATTCCATACTTCACGCTGGAAATTCGAAAGTAAGATAAATTTAAGATGTTTTTATGATCTTAGTCAAAACTGTGAACACAGCAAGCAGTACACCATTCCAGCTGGTGTTGGCCGAATTTCAGACGTTGTTCCGTTCACAATAAAAATGGAGTTGTTCTTGTCATTGTTTTCCATTTGTGTTCAAGTCAGTCAAGGTAACTGTTTCGAATGTTAGAGCCGTAGGCATCATTATAAAGCACCTGTCCACAATGTTCGGTGCCACCTGCCCAGGTAGGAGGCGAATAATTCAAGGAGTGATATTGGTTAGTTACACAAGAAGGGACAAAGGGGGAGGAGAACTTGCTGAATTTTGTGATCTATGGCTTTCTCTAAGTGGGTTTCTGTCAGACACTTGCAAACGGATATGGTTGCACCTATTTTGCGGATGGGCATACATAGTGTTCTAAATTGCCGTAATAAATTATGTTCAGTTATAACAGTTCTGTCGCCATGGTTTTAAAATAAAGTCCGATTAAGGACGACGTTGACGTTGAACTTAGGGAGTTAATATTATGGGAAAGTTTGAGGACCAGTGATATGAAGTGCATCAAGCGAGAGCAAATGTCAACTGTAATTCGCTATTGGCACATGACAGAAAAAGTCTATTTAACAAAAACTCGAAGTCATTTTCAACACAGCATCAGGAATATGAACTTGTTCTTCTCCAGCCGGTTAGAAAAAAGGAAAGTAGGTAAGAATTAGTTCGTCATCAATTTTTCGTGCTAGAATGGTTGGAATTGAGAAACACTTGAACGAGACCTTTTGTAGTACTCACCTAACTCAGTACCTTCTATTGCTGCTCGTTGTCAAAGCCTCATTTTGTTTGTTCTCAGGGTCCTATAAATTAATGTAGTCAAGCAGCGTTTGAAGCACATACTGGTTTTGATTTCCAGAGTATACTGGGTCCTGCTTATTAATTCAAGAACCGAACTGTATAACCTTTTCGTCGAGCTTTCGTGCCGTCAGGAGAGAATGAGATTAAAAGGTACCCACGTGGCACACAAAGTTGATCCTGGCAATACTCAGCTGTTTGCATACTGTGCGTTTCTAACATGCTGAAAACTTATTGCCAATGGATAGGCGTATTCATGAAAAATACTGTATAGCGAACAAGCTTGTTTTCAGTTATTCATCATCAGGCTAAATACATCACAGTTATATCACGAATTTTACATGGGAAACAGTGAAGGAGGTAAACGGGGAACGGGTGGTTTGTCAAGTCAGTCAGTTCAATGTCACGCTGCAATCAAGTACCCACTTGAACCTTGGGTCTTGACAGGCTAACGGGGTATGGGGTTGGCCATGGCAGAACCAACACCTGAACAAAACGTTTCTAGGCACACAGGGGTGGGTTGTACAGGTGAATTCCAATAGCTTCAGCTGTGGACAGAATCCTACGCCTCACTGCCCTCGACTGGGTGGCTTTAACTCGGTAGATTGGTCGAAATGCGTCCGTCATATTGACAGTGATTCGAATCCACCAGGTGCGATTGTATGACACTGTTGATATATTCAGATATTTATATTCCACCGACCAAACTCAAACAGTTACTTTATCTGTGCACTTACAATGTGCAATTTAAGTTCAACGAAGAAGTTATCTACAGAAGGACGGTATCGCAGTGGGATCGCCGTTGGGACTACTGTATGCAGATGTGATCATGGCGGAATTAGAAAAAGAACAGCTGAGTTCATCGGTAGGCCAGTTTAATTTTTATAAGGGGTACGTTGATGACATCATTTGCGTACTCGATAACAACGTAAATCCGACCGACATATTGGCTAGATTCAACGCCGCACAGCAAAGTTTGCAATTCACGTTGGAGACCGAAACGAATGATCAATTAGGCTTTTTTGATGTACGTTTGCGTCGCCGTGCTGATGGCTCAGTTCAACGCGCGATATACAACAAGGGCACGTGAAATGGTCAGTACATTCATTTCAAGTTTTGTACCACTCACTGAGAAAAGAAATCTAACTGTTTGACGGCTGTAAGAACTTATACAAATGATACTGTCGCTGGAGAATTGACTTTCATACGTACAATACAATACAAAATGGCTGCCTGGAAAGGTTCACAGACAGAGCTATGCAACAGCAGAGTGAAAGGGACCAGCTGCATCAAACGGAAAAGAAAACTGTACACATCGGATTACCCTTCAAAAGCGATACGCTAGCTGAAACTATCACACGTAGATTCACAAGGGTGGTTAGTACAACATTTTACGCCGCTAAATTACGTGTCCGCTTCATGTCCAATCCGGTTTTATGCCCACGCCTAAAAGACAATGTCTGTTTCTGCGGCCTCGTTTTGTGTATACTCATCCACTTGTTCCTGTGGAACCAGTTATGTTGGCCGCACGATCAGACGCTTATCTGAATGGGTCCGAGAACATCACCTAGCTTGACTCAACGGTGGACTAACGAAATCTGCCAACAGTGCCATATAATCGCACCTGGTGGATTCGAATCACTGTCAATGTGACGAACGCAATTTGACCAATCTGCCGAGTCAAGGCCACCCAGTCAAAGGCAGTGAGGCGTTGGGTTCTATCCACAACTGCAGCTATTGGAATTCGCCTGTACAACCCACATATGTGCACCCACCCGTTCCCCATTTACCTCCTTTACTGAGTCCCCTGTAAAATTCGTGATATAACTGATATAACTGAATGTGATGAATCACTGAAAACGAGCTTGTTCACTACACAGTGTTTTTTAAGATATTTGTATATTTGCTATTACTGATTAGAAAAGATCGTTCTTCCGATCAGATGCGAACTAAATGGCAATTCATAACTGCTGGCTGCAAACAGTGAATGATTGTGTGTTCATAACCCTCAGTATTTCAGCCTTCGAAGTCACTATGTTTGTACCATTTTGGCAGTCGTTTAACTAAATCGACAGTTTGATGGACTATTGAGTTGCGCAGTTTAGAAAATCGCCGTGCACACGGCGACTCATTTTGCTCCTTGTCTGTCTTGCTGTGGCTGCTGTTTTTGATTTAACACTAGTTTAGCCTCAGGTAACTGTTATATATCCGAATGTCGATGTAAGTATAAGAAATATTTCCATATTATGCCATGTTTTGTCGGTCCGTTGCCTGCGGGCAACACATTACGGAAAGCTTTCACGCCTGGTATTGCAATATTCAGTTGACGATAACCACGCGCTTCATGATTCCCTGTCTGCTAAAATTTACCAGCTTATTCTTCTGAACATTTTTAGAGTGCTCTAGACAAAGTTGTACAAACTTACAAAGTATACTGGAAGATGATAATCCGATATCTTCAAAAATTGCTTCTACCTTTACCACAGAGTACAGCCTAAAACTGTAGTAACCATTGTATCAGTAGTGAAATCTGTACATCGTGTTGACACCCGAGAGGATGCAATTTAAAGGAATGGTTCTAGTCTTCAGGAAATGTGCTCTAAGTTTACGTAATACTGCAACTATGTTGTGTAACTTTCACAACATTTTCATTTCATTGCGGCTTCCGATGTTCACATTAACATTTCAGTCGATCTTTATCTAATAAAAATGCCGCATTTGAGTTTTGCTTTAGATAAGGCACGTCCGCACTGCATAGCGTAGTAGTGATTATAGATAGGAGTTAACGCCCACCTTCCCTTTAATCAGATTGCCTAAATACTTTAGAACTTCTTACACGGTATACAAGATTGAATCGTCGCAAGTTAGCGCTCAGATACACTTATTTCCAATCATCGTTTAGGTAGCCTGATTTTCTCAACAGTATTTACAGTAACTAGCTCGTATACTCTACTTGATAATCCAACAATAAGTCTAAATCACCAAGGTCTTTTTGCCTTAGAAGAATTGTTTTGACTACAGATGAGTTAATACAGAAAGAATTATTATAAATCGAATACAGTTAGTACCTGGCGACGGGTTTTGCCTTCGAATAGATTTTGCATCCAACAACGTTCTAGTTACATTGTATTTTGCTTAACATACTGTCAACTACATGCACTAGTTAGTCGAAATTTATTTAGTTAGACACAATTTTGCAACTAGTTCATTGAATGTCAAAGCTATCAAGTAACTCACTGAACAATTTAACACTAAGTATCTAATAGTTATAGACTGTCTACTTAAGTGTTTTTGTTTTCTAGTCAGGTTGTGTGTTGTGTACAGATATTGTATCTCTGATTCCTCCAAACTGTTTATCCTTGTAAATCGTTTAGAAGCAAGCCACTCATGTACTATAGCTTTCATATTTATTAGGACAAACCCCAAGAAACATTTATGAATATTTTGACTAGAAGAAAGTTATTTGTTGTAGTGGCATGTTGAGTAATGCATATTTCGTCGATTCGCTACGGTCAAAACGTCGACGTGGACACATTGAACAATAAACAGGTTTCCTGTTGGTGAAGGCTTACAATATTAGGGTCACATGTTTGTCGATAAGAGAAAGAAACCTCATTGCATGCATAGCAAAAGTAAACACAACCTTTCTTGGTATGATAGCTGGATAACTCAGAACAAAAGAAAATACATCCTCGTCGCTGTATTATCTTCAAATTAATAAAAATCTTACCTCTCTTTGTTATTATTTTCTACCAGTCTGAAAACAGAGGGACTAAATCATGCGAAGTCAAGAAAATCCTCAATGAATTATAGACAACTCAAGGGAGGATCTGATTCTTACCTACAAAATACCTAACACCCCGAGTCATCTACTGGCACATCTCCTCCCATTAAACAAGGGTGAACGTCTAAGAAATTACTCGTTGAAACTGAGTAATGAAACAGGCAGGTTACTCTCTAGATAGAACTGCTTCACAGTTAAGGTCTATTCAAATCGGAATGCACTGCCCAACTCCGTGGTCACAGCTGAATTGATATGGAGTTTTAAAATATTACTTGATCCGCACATACGTGAAAGAAAATCGGCACTACAAGTTTTCGAATCGTTATACTAGCTCAGTTTCACAGGTCGTCAACTGCGTATATTTGACTGAATGTTGTTTCAGTGTGCGTTCAGTGTTTCTTACTGAAACGTTTGCAGCCAGCAACTTCATTGAACTTACCTCATGTTTAGGTTCAGTCACTTTTTTATACCTATAAGCCGTTCAACATAAATTTTAACCGACCAACACACAGACAGGAACGCAGAAGCTAAGATCATTCTCTCTCCTGTAATGACATATAAACCTATGAACTGGTCACTATGAGATCAACAAGTATAATTGCCTAGAAACTTCAATGCCGCATTACAACTCAGTAATACCTTAATGAAATCATGCAAACGTTTCCATTATTCATAATTCTGCACCAGCTAAATACTTACAGTCTACTTACTATGTGGGGTCAGTTGAACTTTGCTTTGTCAGGATCCTTCGTTTTTGGTTGAAACACCTGACTCAATATCAGGTAAAATGGTGGTATTTCAATGTAATTTAAAAGAATCACAATTTGGCTACACATGTAGTTGTTTGAAACCACTCTGATCCGCAGGCCAACTTGAAGCCCCGTATAACCTTTTGGGTCATCAGACTATTTTTCCAAGATGCACTGCTTCGGTGTCATCAATGTGTGATACATCGTTGATGACAAAAGGTTGTGAAGAAAAGTTTTGCACAAATTGTGAGATCGGGGGAAACTTTAGATGGTTTTATGGCATGGATAAAACATTTCCCGGTTCTATGAAAAGCTCAAAACTGTGTCGCATACTACCTTCGAAGTATTTTGACCAGTTTTGTTGAAAATGTTTGATATTCTGCAATAATATATTGATACACACTTGACTTACAACACACGAGTACATCATGGCAAGCGCACGCACTCAGTTGCACATAAACAATATTTTCGCCGACATTTAGTCGAGCAATGTATGATAAATCGATTAGTCCAACTCCAGATTGAAATCCACTTTAACTCTGCATCAGACGAGCCACCATAATGATAACTAGTGTTTACGTGGACGAAAGTGAATGAGGCATTATATATTTACGTTCCTGGATAGTTCGAAAAAGCGAAAATTGTAAACCTTCAATCACCAATTTACATCAGGATGTATCAATTGCAACATGGGTACAACCGTTAAAAAAATGTAAACGAAGTTAGTATTGGAGGAGCTCGACGTAAACTGCTACAACTATACTTGATTTACGACGATCAGATGCTAAAAATTGACAACAAACAAGCATTTTTAAGTGAATGATATGAGTAGTATTTTTTTATGGAGATTTAAACTTCCGGTTACGACTTGCTCAAAAGCTTGATGCTGTTTCAGCTGGTTCTCTTCCAATTAGACGGATCGTGTTAAAGTTACTAAAACATGTTGAAATTTCATCATGTCTGCAATGAACAACAATTCTCCAAGTTTTACGTTCAGTCACAGTTGCAGATCTCTGATGTGGTAGTCAGATAGATCACAGCCCACTTATGTTGGAATGATAAAAATGAGCGAAATATTGATCAGCAGTAGGATGAGCGCAATACGGCATTAAAAAGAGCAATTACCTATGTTTAATTATTAAAGGTCTAAAATCGAGCCATCAAATTGTAATACAGCTCAATAAGAACGTCAGGGAAACGGAGACTGTTTTCGACAAGCTGAAACCCGATGAACCTGTGAAAGCTGATGGACCTATTCAAATGATACTACATATTTAGCAACGCAGCAGATGTACTTCAACATGGGGTATTCCACGCAAGCTTCTGAGTAGAGATAATGCTGCCATACACTCATAGATTGAATCTGCGTAAACATGGCCAACTTAGGTAAATGGCAATTTTTTTAATATAACTCAGGTTTGCGCGCGAAGACTAAGACAAAATGAAGGCTTTATGCTACTCGGTATTTTCACTTACTATAGTTAATTTTAGCTCTAGAATGCCGCTGCATTGATGGTGCATTTTATACCTATGAAAGGTCACTCAAAGAGCATCTCAAAAAATAAACACATGGGCTGAAGATGTTATTGTTAAGGTAGCTGGCAACCTCGGAAGTTCAGTGAAGAGAAGTTTGCCACGAGACGTGGTTGCCTTACGTTGTGAGGTCTCGACCTCACAATATTAAAAGCCTTTGGGAATTATCGACCTATCAGACAGTCTAGTCATGAGACAACAATTTCGGGTATACAGCTGTAGCAGATTGCCATTTTCGGAATGCCATTTTCTTTCTAACTAACGTCGAAGCTTTTAATGATGACACATTTGAATTCTATCATAGCGTAACTGGTTAAATTTGAAAAATATGGTCGGAATTATATATTCAAAGCTCCAAGGAAATAAAGAATGTTTGTGTAAGGGTTTAAAATCAGGCTAACAAAGAGACTGCGCAAAAGCCCATGAGAAAACATACCAGAATGTCGGACTGAAGGGCTAAATATTGGCAACTAACTGCCCCATTTCTAAAAGCCCGGTAGAACACAGCCAAAATTTTGAACATCTGACAACCGGACGTTTTCAATATGATAGCATAAATATGATTACTTCACTATTCTACTAGAAACATATAACAAGTACTATAAAGTGGAATTAGTTTACAAGTGCCTTATCAAGTATCATAGTCGTAAGTCCAGAGCAACCGTGGCGGTTTGTAATAGAATGTTCAAGTTCCCCAATTTCCAGCATTTTTTTGATGTCTATGCCTCAAACCGCGTTTTCTAAAAGGAGATTTACATGATGAAACCAACGGGAACTAAGAATCCATCGGTAAATTTTATTCACTCCTTTCATTGTGCTCCATGTCCATTGTCTTCTGCCTTCCAAATTTGCACATCTCCGTATTTTCTAATTTAATTGAAGTTGAAACTTTCGTACTTTTTACCCTAAACCGACTGAACTGGTCATCTTTGTGCATGCAGCTGGAAGCCACACTCCATTTCTTCAGCCTCAAAAAAATATTCTGGAATGTCCCTAAATGCTGTTGCACCCTCCTCTTGTGTGAACTGTGGAATTCATTTTAAACTCCACTGAAACAGTACTAAGGTATAGTTCTGACTTGCTCCCAGTGCAAGCGACATAACGTATGTCAATACATAAATAAGGCTAATCCCATGATATATTTTACAAATTCTAAGCAACTTACGTAGTTTTGGAAATAGCCAAAAGTTACCTAACATACTTTTATCGACCATTACTGCGGTATACACTTAAAAGTCGGAAAATTCCCATAACATCAAAAGTAACGATGTGGTGAACAATTAATTTTGATAATTCTTTCTCAATTCAACACTGTTACGTCGTTTTCATCAAGACTTCATGAGACAAAGCGCAAAAACACAAGTAGTCATGTAACACCTCGTCAAAAGTCGATCTGAGCCTAACCAATTATTGTGTACGTAGTCTAGTATTCGTCCTTATTTTCACTTGTGAACAGTCAATTCTTGCTTTTTGCGTTTTGTCTTATGACATCTTGATGAAAACTGTGTAATAGTATTCACCTGAGAGAAAAAGTATCTAAAACAATTGTTCCTTACATGCAAACTATAGCAGTCCAATGAAAAAATTGTCAACTTTGATAGTTTTACCTCAGACCACACTTATTATACATCTCCAAATTTCCGTCTAGTATTGTCAGGATACATTTTCGATACTAACAAGGTGATTGAAAAGTCAGGGATCAAAAGAGACAGATCGACCGGTTTACTGAATCTGATCTTGAGAGGATGGTGGAACAACAACGTTTGTAGGCTGTTCTGCATACCAATGACTGAATAACCGTATATCTGTCTGAAAAAATCTGACCATTATATTTTGCCTGAAGCAGTTAACAGAGATAAGTGATGTTGCGCTATAGAACATTATAAGCTAATCAGGTTTGTATCCCAAGTCAGCTGTTCCCATTTTTGATTGCAACTTCACTTAAACCAGATGTTGTATGTTTGATTCTGTCACTTGAAAATGAGGTGTTATTTTGTGTTCATGTACCACACAGGAAAATTTGTCACCGAAAACGAAAGGTAGCTTCGTTCTTAATTGTTGGGAATAATTGAAGTATATTCTGGTTAATCGGCTTTTATCGCTGAGACAAAGTTCAATAACATTTGTCATATTGGTCTATCAAGTCAGATGTTCCGGTAAAAATAGCTTCCCCAAAAATGACCAGTGCACTAAGTTAATATATCTGCAGATCCTGACCTGATCTCCCATCTAGCATCCGAGTAGTGTGTTGAAGAGTTGCATAGACCACTCTGTGAACATTTTCGTGGGTCTGGATGAGAAGGAAAGGTTCATAAAGCCCGTAGGCCGTACACAGTGTCCCCTCTC
>JTDE01000837.1:105488-129138 GCA_014338405.1 Paragonimus skrjabini miyazakii
CCCCTCTCGTTAAATCTGATAACCGCAACAGGCCTGCCAAGCACAGACCGGTTACATTATAATCGGTTGCCTCAAAAATCGTAGACTGATGATGGGCGACGTAACCACTGTTGCTTGATAGTCAACATGGCATTCGAGAGGGGTTCGCGTATGTTACCAATTTAGTCAATGTTAGGGAATATTGGATAGAGCGAGTTGATGGTGATGAACCAGCTGATACGGATTCCCTTAAATTCTCTGAAGCTTCCGACCAAGCAAAACACAGTGCTGGGCGTGAAACTCCATAAAGATGGCATGAATATCTTGTACTCCTATGGCGCGCCGATCACTACCAAGGTAGTTGCACTAATATCAAACTGAATGTGGAATTTTCAGATTGGTATTGTGTGACAATCATGGTGCCACAACATTCCGTACTACGACCTCTGCTTCTTATTTCGTTCGTGGTCGAAATCCCATAGCTCGTCATCGTCCCTTTGGTACTATGTGCTGACGACATTGAAATATGGTTTGTGTTGGACAATATCATTAACTGGAGAGTGACTTACTCATACAAAATCGTTGGTCTACAATTACTAGCTCCTATTTAACACGGTCAGGTGTAGTGTCGCATCTCCATCATTCGAGTTACACATGGAAACTTTCCGATGGGGGAGAAAATGGATTGCACTGCATCTAAACGCACCCAAGGACACTACTGCTTCAAATGACCTCAGCTTATCTCCAAACAGTGTGACAATGGCCATGAAATCCAACTCGCCACTGGAACCACTCATCGAGCCGCTTGGACGGTTGCACCCAATCTGTTGCATTATTATGTCTAGTTTGTTAATGTGAACTACATATCCAGGCTTGTAGTGGTTGGTTGATGAAAAGCTTCACTGCAATTGAGCGATGACAACGTAGAGCAAAAACTTGACCTAATTTTACTATTCAGGATCACCAATCAATACCGACACCTTTCAGGAAATATTCATTTGTTCGGAGAAAACAAACACTTCAGAGACAGGCTGCTATGGATATGACATCAGACGAGCCATTTCACTTGCCTAAAATAGTGTTCAGTTGTTTCCTATCTGGGACGACTCAGCGGTGTATGTTGTATTTACATAACCATCGAGTGAAGTGATGCGTAAAATTGACGCCGATATATAGGACAACTAACCAACAATTCAGAAAACGTGATCAGCAGAATCGGTACGGTGGAATTAAACTACTCTTGACCTCTCACTGTTGATATAAGTCAGTTTTTGTCTGTCGTGTTGGGTTTGTGTTTCGCTACTTGCCATCTGACTTTCTTTTTCGGAACTTCTCTGTGTTGACCCTCCGGACTAACTTTTTCTTCGTTTCTAACCACTTAGATGCATACTGAAATATAAACCGACCTCCCCAAATTCGGTTAATCTGTGAATTTCAGCTGAAGTTTACATATCTACCGTGGAAATTGAAATGGCTTTTGCGCTCTTGAAAATATTTTTGCTACAAAATACTGAAAGCTTTCATTAACTAAGACAAGCTAAACGAGAAACACACTATACAATAATACAGAACTAGCTAGTATGCATAGTGAATTCGATTTTTATTCGGTTAGCACTTCACACGATACCATCTAACCAAAGACTTTTAGATGAAATCTGTGAAATTTCACGACAAAACTAAGTATGAAGCAAAGATCTGTTGGAGGTATCGACCCCATGATTTTGTGAAGCACAGCATGCTGATGACGATCGTGATCAAGTGTAATGTTAAGATCAATCTTTAACAAACAATATTACTTCTAGGAAAGCCGGTAAATTTTGATCAGCGATCAGGATCTCAAGTCAAAATTAATGGGTAGCAAAACTGGAACAGTAACCGCTAAGCAACAAAACCAGTAGGTGAGTAAATAGATATTTAAGAAATATCAGTTTTGCATAGATAAAATTCGACGAATACCAACTGTTAATAAATAGAATGAATCGATTTTATCCCTAGCTATCTAACAATATTGCAGCTAATTATAACCATGTATCTTTGACGTGAGATTGTTTATCATCACCGAATAATGTCAGTTTCTTCTAATGTTTGAGAATAAAATATGGTTGAATTAGTGCCGTTTGGAGGCATTCTACTTCTAAGCGTCATGTGGACTGCTAATGCTATGTCTATCGCCAGTCTATCTAGTTAATTTTTTAACAAAAGTTTGTAACATACTGTTGCACCGGATGACCCCGTTTGCTTTTAGTACATGATGACTGAAGGAATCACGTGATTTGTCGTTTACATGAGCTGAGTTCATTTGTCAAATGTTTGACCGTTTTTCTCCTCACATGCAATAGCACGTGCGCGGAATTATACCGTCTTCATCGTGCTGCGGTCGGCGAACCATTGCGACGCTGGGTTGTCGCGGCAACCGCGCCGATTGTCACCACATGTCGGTATTATGTCGATCTGCGTGCAGTGTTGCAACCTGACCATTGGATGTTAAACTGTACGGACGCACGCGTGCATACACTAACACGCGACGGTAGGTGCACAGACGCACGAATATAGGCATTTTGATACAAACAAACCAGTGCGCGCGTGAGCCACGCAGGTTTTGGTGCCAAACGGCCCCGTTGTGACTGATCTAACACAAAGTCCAGATATCAACAACACTGCTCACGAACAGTCGTCGTGATTCAATTCAAGAAACGGCACTGTTGTGATGTTTAATTTGAAGTGAAAAGAATTGTGTAGAGAGCATACACGGTTTAAATGGATTACTCGGTTTTCGTCGATCGGATGGAAACGACGTCGGTAAGAGACGTCCAACTTACTGGAACTATTTTGCGTAGGTTGGTTACAGTTAGAATAGAAATTTTATGGCTCGGTGTTATCTCGTTGAGTTAAAAGATAATCAATTTTGTGGCCACTGACTGTGTTCAGAGTATTATGCTTACCCAACAAGCAAATTATCAGGATGTTGTAATTTAACTGATCACTTAATTCGAGTGCTGTTTAGTTTGGCTGCCAGTAACAGCCGAGTACAGTAAAATGACGTAACAAATTTACACAATTTCTAGCAAATTCACCACGTAAGCCCATATTCCTTCCCTTTATGCATATATTGTTTTAACTGAGATAGCATGCTCTACGTGAAAAAGATTGACGGGCCAAATATTTCCAAATTTACTGGTGAACCAGACGCTTTTTGTCTTAGAGAATGTGTAAGTGAGCAGTTCGGCAAGTATGCTCCAAGGCCGCTATTGGTTTTAACCCAACTGGTTTTGGTCATAACTAATAAGTACACTTTTTCTAAACACGAGAAAATAAAAACAACTACAGGGTTTTCTTGCTGGTTGACGTGTACAGCACCTTTACTTATTGTGAATGTAACCATTTGTATTGTTAACCAAGTCAAACCGTTGTGCTTGATTGGTGGGTTACGTAAAAATGTTCATCAGTATATCCTTTTAAGCTAGGTTTTAGGAAGACTGTGTTTCAGTTAATAGGAACCAAGATCACTTCCCCCCACGGATCACCACTTAAATCCATCAGAACATCATATATTACAGGATGATTAGGACTACGTATCCTTACAATTAGCCAATACATTTTGTCTGTTTGGTTGCACAGGATTTTGACTTGTATCTAATTGGATAATGACTCAGACACGTACCGTGTGGTGTAATTTCAAAGCTGCCCGATAGTTCACAGGAAGTTACTTAAAACTAAACCGCAAAGTGCCGGATTTCAGTATCCAACCTGCTGACATCCTCAACTATTGACATGCTGGAAATTCATTGAACTCCACTTCCTTACTGATGAGTAGTACGGAATTTTGGTTTTCGATATAAATTAGACATCACCCAAAACTGGTCGCGGCTGCCGCATTCCCATAGATATTCCAGTCGGCCCCTTTCGAAAGGAAGTACTAGACTCGAGTTTTGCTGTAGTTAGAGTTCGTCAACAGTGCATATCAGTGCCACGGCTGGGGTTAGAGCTCTGGCCACATGTTTATGAGGCAACCTTTTCGAACACTGCGCCAATGACCTCACATTAGGCGCCACTGACTTATTATATGTGAACACTCAACCTGTCTTTTTATTTCGCAGCAGTGTAAAGAGTTGCCAACCTGGTTGCGGCACATCTGTTGGGTAGCAATCATATCCACACCAGTTTAACTCATTAAACGTGACACATAATGTCTAATTCACGTTAGCGTTACACTTGTCATTCAAACAAGCAGTTTAGACAAAATCCTGCATCTGTTTTGGTGACAGTCGGTAAGACGAGGAAGATGAATAGCTATCATAGTTTTAGGCAAACACAGCAAATCACGAGAAATCATTTTCGCAAGCTCCAATCATGGAGTCGCAAAGACAAGTGAATTTGAAAATGGTTCTACTTTGACTGTCATGCGAATGAATTTCGCCCTATAAGGAATTACTAAACGACATTAACAGTTATTGTCTACAGTATAGTGTGACGCCCATCTCAACAGATGACGCAATGAAAATGAGTATTTCGTGTACCCCTTTCCCAGACAAAACAATTGAACAAGTTATCAATTAGCTTTTAATAAATTAATCAGCCTATTGACACTGCTTCGACGAGAACAACTTATACCACATTGCATTGCCGTAGGACTGATTGACAAACAATATGAAAGCCATGCTTTGTTAAATACAAGCAACCCCAATGTTGTTCAAACTGAACAGGGTATCACATGTCACTCACATCTTATTGAGAATTTGTGATAACTATCAATGGTCGGAAATATAAAATATGTGACTGTGCTACTAAGATTAATCGGCTGCAGTTTTGTTAGCAAATTTCCATCAAAATACTGGAGGATGTCTTAGTTGTCACCCTAAGCACCAGCACTTTTCCTTTGTTCTAAGCTGTAAAACCAACACGAAATCGTCCAAAATTTGTACAAACTTACCTGTTCTGGAAGATGGTTAATAACGCTGTGTTCCGCGCATTATCCACATGGTCACCAAACATTGCCAGTTGTGTAATGCTTGTTCGTCTGGTGGTAAAATCAGTTACCTAATGTGAAATTTCTTTCAAAGGCTTACTTGTGCATACTTCTAATGTAGTTTAAATAAATCGACCGCATTATGTACTTCAGCTGATGTGGAACTGTAGTGTCCCCCTGAAAATGAACTTGAAACTTAGCTAATTAATTGTACAATAGTTAATCCAAACTGAAGTACATGTTCTATGGATTATTTCTCAAAGCACTATGATTCAGTTGATGCTAAGTTAGGGAGTAAAAGGTGCATACATTCGACTTGTTGTACCGAATAACACTTGGCAATACTTGAAGACTTGTTGCGAAATCAAGCATCCGTTCAACACGATCATCGACGCTGTTTAGCACGCGCGATAGAGATGAAAAAACGTTACACAGAGGATTTGGGTTGTTGTGGTGTGGACGTTAAAAATGAGTGAGCTACATAAGAAAGTGAGGAAATTTCTGTAGGTGTAGCCAGCGGTTGTCTGTATCGGTCCTCTGTTCAAGTGACTACAACAAAAACAGGAGAGATTAACAGTCGACAAAACATTCCACTGTTCAGATTATACCATACAGATGCTGGTAGATTCAGCTGTGTTTAGTAGATGGAACAGCAAACATCGTATTGGCAAACGTGATAATCTTTTACCATTTTCTCGATAAACCTTAAAAAACGACGTAAAATCTTTTCTTATTTCAAAGCGTCAAGTAACAGGTTAGCGCTCTGTGATGATTTGTGTGCACTTTGGGCACAATTATTCCATCAAGTTATTCACATTATATCATTCAGTACTGGTGTCCAAGTTATCGATACAACGGAAAATTTGGGCAGGTTGTGAGAAAAACAGGAGATGGGCAAGACGGTACAGTTGTGAGGCTTGATAGGCTGACGAACATTATACCTATCTTTTGCTTCTACCTTGGTTTCAAGTACTTCTTTAATTTTGCTGGCAACACTTACTGTTGGCTTAACGGAAAACTTGGCTGACATTTTGCACCCCAGCGAAATTTTAATTTTCAAAGTGAACCATGATTTTTACTGATGGAGTGAGTGATGGAAGAAGTGTTTATCTTCTGCCTCATTTTAGGAAGATGATCTGCCATCGACTCATAGTTTGTTGGGAAACTCTCGAGTTCCTTTTACCTACTTTGAAAATTACTATGAACATTCTGCCTCATGTTCTCAGTCAGTCATTTAATGGAGTCTCGTAAACTGTTTTTTTAATGACCTGTGATTAAGAGAGATTTTGTACACAGCTCAGGTGGACCACTGCTTTTCATTGTTGATTCAAGTTAATGCCCAATCAAGGGGCTGTCAAGAATGAATGATAATACAATGTAGGTAGCAAGAAACAATGCTTTTTTTATTTTTACAAACTGAAGTGAGTAATCTGGTCGCCTCTGTTTATCGCGCACCCTGTCGTTTGATGTTTGACACAAGGTTAATTTCGTGTGTTTAAAACAGTGAGAAGCTCTGACTGTCAAACTATCCTAACCATCAGTGGTTTGGTCCAGTATATATTGGACTAGTTTTGATTTATCAATTCTTCTACGTAACTTCTACGTAGCTTCTAATTAACAAACGAACAAGATAGTTTTCCTAAAGCTCTCTCAATAGACATAAAGCTGATGGCGGACGACGAACTGTCCCTTAGGTCATTCAGACATTTACGTTCTGTTTACGTTATCAATTACTTACGTCCTCAATTAGGTGACTTAAGTTTAAACAAAGTCGACTTGGTACGGAAAATTTCGCTGAGTTACTTTCGACTTTTTGCAATAAACTTTGACTGTTTTTCTACTCAACTGACGTCTTTTTGTCAGGTTTTGGTGTGACTTGCTTCATAGCAAGGTGGGACGTCAACGTATAGAGAATTTCTACTAATCAGTATGACATGACTTTTCTAAATATGTTGACGATTGTTTTCGTTCGTTAAGATAGCATTTAATGATTATATTCAGTTGGATTCCATTGCTAGTTTTATATTCTATTAGGGCGAGAGGTCCTTTGGAGACAGCCTACTTTGCAAGATAACAATTTTGTTTCGATTGGGTAATATTTTTGAAGCACTATTCTTCACACAAGAAAACGCAAAACATTGCGACGTTCGAGATACACAAAAAGTACTAATCAAAATGTTGCTCCAGAAACTTAATGATTTTTGCCATTTCAAATTGAAAGGGTCCTCCTCATGAGGACGTCGACTGATATTACCGTGACAGTTGCTGTATCTTCTTTGAAGGTGAGTAGGCAGTCTGATCAGTACTTGCAAACGACCGTAGCTGAGCGTTTTCTTACGACAATTCGGTCGTACTTGATGTGAGATCAATGGTGTGATGGCCAACTCGGTCGCCTCAATAAAATTGTGGCTGGAATTCAAATTCCAACAAGTATACGGAGAACTGATGAACTCTAACAAGAACAAAGCTTGAGGGTCCTGTTTGATTTTGAGATAGGCTGGCTGAAATGTTAAAGAAACGTGAAATGTGCAACAATCGTGAATGGTATTCATTTTGTAGTAACGAAACTGTTGCAAGTTTATCAACATGTTAAGACTGCGAAATGGCAGGAGATCAATCTTGATATTTCTAAAATGTGTTCAGCTAACCAGGGTTAGCAGGAAACGCAGTATTTAATGCAACAGTGTCAAAATAAAAAGACCAGTATGTTTTAAAAAACTTCAAGAAATAACTCTTTTTGACGTTTTGAGGGTAAAAGGTGGACTCATCGCAACTTGGCAGCTTGCGATCACGAAGCGGGTAAATATGTAGATCTAGTTGTTTTCAGTCAGTCTTAGTAAACTTCATTGTTACGACTTATACCAAACCGAATCGTAAATGTCTCAGTGTTATTTATATACACATTTAGTTTGAACTGTCCACAAGCTTATGGACAAAGTGTTACTTGCTACTAGTCAGCGAACTAAGAGTTTTTTAATTTGCGATGTAAATTGATAATTTCGCTTTGTATGGAGTAGGAGCTGATAACAAATAATTAGACAAAATTTGTAAAAGTTTAACACTTTTTCCGAAATCACTCCTGTTCACATTATGATTGAAAGGGGTTTTTAACGACTGATAGATGTGTACCACTATCAGTTAACAACTGAACGATCGGTATACTTTGAAATGAAATATTTGAAGAGCACTTCCTCTTTGGATAGAGTTTATTAATGATGTATAGCATATTTAAGAGTGTAACTTCAAATTTGAAACTTTTTGTTTTTGGGACAAACGCTGAAACGGATCACATGGTTATTCAGACAAAACCATGAATATTCATCGCTCCAATCTGTTTGTTACGGAAGAAGCTACATGAATTTGTAACTAGACAAGTTGAAAATACAACTCATATGCATTAAGCGGAAAGTAGAAATCTATTTTGCGATTCACACCCGATTCATACAGTTAAAACAGTTGTAAGAAATCAGTTGAGTGCAGAATAAACCTGATCGATAGCATTTGAGCGTAAAGCACAAAAGAATTTTTGAAACAATATACCAAACAGCTAACAAATGCACAGTCATAAAGGAATCAGAATGAGAAAGTGAAAACGCTTGCACACACATCTAATAATAATCCACGGAAATATCTTAGGAAAATTTCCACGGGGATCGTAGAAGTGATTGACCTTAACGTATATGTAGGTTGAATAGAGTTTTGAATGCCTCATTCGACTCGACTGTGTCACATAGTTAAGCGATAAGTTCTCGACTGCTAAAACCTCAGGTAAGATCTGCGAGCACAGTAGCGTTCCTTTTCAAAACTTAAGCTTGGCATGGAAAGACCTTTGCTGTTCGGCCCCGCTAAGCAGAAGGGGTTGATCTGGGGATTATCACTTGCATGGAGTATTCTGTTGGATAAAATGAAGTATCATCTAGGATGTGTTTGGTTCTATGCAAGGGCACACACCAGAGCGATGCGTATTGAAGAAAACCTCTGAGTAAAGCAGTCTTTTTGAAGAATTCCAAGGTTTTACTTGCATTGTCATGGACGCACAAATCGTAAATAAAACTAAGCCAAATACTGTAAGTGTTCCTTTGTCATTTTCAAGATCACTGATTTTGAACATTTGTCCGACATTTGTCCAACTACTACCCACCATAAATCTGATGACGGACACGTACGAATTTGTACTTAGTTGCGTTTAATGTTGATTGGTGTCTGTGAACCGCTGAAGCCAGTTAAAAATGCACTGATACCCTGTGAACGCCTCAAACCAATTTCGGATAAAATGGTTGAGTTCAAAAATGGGAAATAAATAAAGTTCTACATAAAGTCTTCTGGACAAATTTAACAGGGCAGTAAATTCACCGCATTTGAAATAAATGTATGAAAAAGATCCCCATATTTAGTCGGTTGCATAAGGCACACCATGTTGCGTTGGTGCGGGAAGTGCACAATATGACGAAATAGCGGAAACGAACAGTTTAGAGATCTTAAAAATGCGTACATAGTAATAACGGTCAAAATTTCATAATTCTGAGACTAAACACAAAATGTCTGAAGTGCCTCATCCTGACAATAGGTAACACAAAAATAACTGGAACTGTCAAAGCATAAGTCGCTGACACTGTTTATTGTCTACACAAATATCGATTATGAGGGAATTAAAAAAGTTATGAGGTTCTGCGTTGCAAACTGAAATTTTTTGAAAAATTCATTAACAACATGCCTAACAATAGAATATTGTGGTTGCAATGTTTCACATCGAAATCCGAATTGACTGAAACTTTAGTTTAAGATATGTATTTACATAAATTGGCAGTGTAGATATTTGGTTCTTGTATGTGAGTGTACTACACTCAATCCGAAAACCACACAGCTAAGCAGACAGTTAAAACTACTCAGAATCTCCGCAGTTCGATTCAGCCGTTTTGTCAGTGTTTCTTCCTGGATTAGATGCTAATCGCATTCAGACATTAGGTTGTCACTGAGAATAAATGTTTCTGTTGTAATAAGTGGGACCCTTTACTGGCTGAATTTTTGTTAGAACTCTGGGTGTTTGCCATGAATACATCATTTCCTAGAGGAGCTGAGGTGACTCTCTGGTCCAAGGAACAAACCCGACTGTTCCATTCCAATCTCCGTAAACTGAGAAATCACCTAGTGGGGTTGACATAACCCTCACACTTATAACCGGGGAGAGAACTAGTCATAATGTGGTGCAGTTACCAGATAATCGTGGCAAGCAATTGCTGTTCCATGGTCTAAAAACTGCAGGATTTGTATAAGGAGTAAATCCTCTGAGCACACATAAGAAAGAGTTGTTTGCTTCTGACCAAAGAATATTCCTTAACGTAAGTGCTACACTTCTGTAGAAAATCAGAATTTCCATTAATGAGGTGTAACCGATAGTAATTTTATTTGAAACAATGGGTACCCTTTATCCAGTTCATCAAAATAGAGAGAAGACATATGGTGCGGGATATCGACATTCGTTTATCTTCTTCAACCGCTTAATTGAAACAAACAATTCAAGCACTTACATATGATGCAAATAGCGTAAAACTGAGCGGATTAAAAGTTAGGGGTCAGAAGTTCACCAACAAGTAGGGGGTTAAGTGTAAGTTAATAAGTTTGAGCACACAGAGGTGGCCTTCGATACTTGATCAGTAGGATTGCCCTGATAACCAGATGTTTCGGGTTTGAGTTATGCAATAGTACAGTGAATGAATTGTTTGGATTTGCTATGTGGCCAGCCATCCGGATGTGTTTGGCAATCAAGAATGAGAAATTGCGTTGTTTGTCTTCAGCCTTAAGGAACTGATTAACCATTTGAGGATACGTTTTGATAATCGATGACGAAGGCATTCGTTTTGCCCAGGTAGGTTTCATTGCAATTGCAAATGAATTGAGAGACTTTATGAGAGGCAGAATGATAATTTTATTTGTGACTTCCAAGTTACCGTTCTAATGTGGTGCAGTTTGCAAAATAAATTGTGTGTTAGCTGATCAAATGAACAGTTTATTTCTTCGACCGAGAAGGCAAGCTTTCAATGTATTTTCGATGGCCAGTTTTTGATACAATCAGGTAACAAAGACATCTGTTTTTCTAGATACTAGATGCATGTCTGCATGACAAGTTAGGTAAGCCGAAACAGTGAACAGGAGCTTCTACAAATGCTTGTATTTAAGCTTGCATTGCAGAAAATGGACATCTAGCTGGATACTTCATTTTTGCTTCGAAATCTACACAATCACTCTAGTGGGATCACTTTTTGTGTGGGGGAAGACAAGAATTGCCAACCGCTGATGAATTGCTGTTTTACTAACCCACCTTCCACCAACTTCTGCGTACGAACGGAAATGTTTATTGTTCATTTATTCACTCATTGTGCATCAGCCCTAATTTAGTCTGACCAAAAGAACGAGTTAAAACGGGTTAAAATGCTCTCCTGTAATGAGCGCTGGTTTTTTTTAGCTTGATTCCAATTCTTAGAAAATTCAGTCTCCAACTTGAGCAGATTATCGATTCTAATTCTGTTTGTCGTAGATGGACTAGATTTTAATTCACTGTTCCCCTAAGCCATTTGGATAGCGCCTAGTCACGAGTTTCTATCACACAACGTTTCTTTCCGTTTTCTCTGTGTTTTTTCTACCTGCATGCGTGAAAAATGGTTGTGTCTATGAAAGCACTTCATTCGAAACATGTTAATAGGTGGTAATTAGTCATTTAATGACGAGAGTATGTTAATCCTAGGTGAGATTAATCAGTTTATATGGTGGTTTTCCGCAGAAAATGGAAACCGAATTAACCCAAATGTAGTGATATAACATTTTCTGTTATCAGAATAGTGTCACTAGTGAATGTATTTACTTTCCACTCACTTGTATATATTTATATTCAACTCGCTGAAATGCTATGAAATTTTTATGTCTTGGAGATCGATTACACTTACCCACGAACTACGCATTCACTAAGACAATTCAGCTGACCTCTTTTGACATTAAGCATTGAAGCCAAGGCACACCTCATTTAGACATTTTAACCAGTGTATAAACCGAACATTGTCGGGATTTAGATTTACATCAACTTTCTCACAAGATACTGATGTTGGCTACTATGCCACTAACTTCTTAGTTACATGCGATTCATCGTGAGTGATATATAATTTACAAAACTATAATCCACAATTACACTCAAGTAACAAGTGTTATTTTAGGTTGACAGCCAACTGACACCAACTGACTGGTCAAAAAGTTTGACTCTTAAGGAGCTGTTTGCTTTCCAGAATGTTTACGACCACTTCAAAGTGTACTTGAGCCATTTTATTCAATAGTACTTTCTCTATCACCGGTTACGTTGCCATCCAGGGAGGTATGTTAACATGCTTACCAAAGGGTTTCCGATCATATGCCGTTCCTAAAAGCGCCTTAATCTGTACTAAATAAGTGCTTTTCTCCTAAGCCATATACTTTCTGGAATAAAGATGACTGATTCTTTTCTGCTAACATTCGTTGTTCAATATGAATTCGTCTAATAAACTTATCAGTTGTCCTTACATCATTTCTTCCGTGGAGATCAACCCATGGAGCATCAGCCTTTTATTACTTGTCACGGTATTTTGGTGACCAACAAACTTATTCTAATGAATTTTCGAAACACGATTACTTACGAAACCGAGTATATTTATACTCGTTTGTTGAAAGTGTGCTAATCTGATAACCCAGGGTATAGATCACTCGATGGATGTTGTCAGTTTATTTGAGACGTCAATAATAAGGTTACTGAAAGACATATTCCGATCAACAAAATAGACAACTAAGGCGTGAAAATTCACTTCTGCACTGAACAACACTTTCACTGACTGTGAAGAGACGAGCCTAAACAGGGCGATATTAGCAGAAAACTGGAAAAAAAACTGATTGTTCGTGGTTCGACTTCGGATAACAACTGCTAAGCGGACCGATAAATCTCAGTACCTGCTAGGTATTATCAACATGCTCAGTGCCAATCCGAAAATTTTTACAACAGTGCCACTTCCCTCGTCAAAAACCGCTTCGTGATCACCAGTTTGTTTCACGCAAGTGAGATGACCATCGCAAATAAAGAAACCGCCAACAGTCTCGGTAACCGGTCGCTGATTGATCCGTTCCATAAGAGTCAGTACTTACATGCAATACAGGTGCCATGAGGACAGTTGCTTTCACATGGTACATTTTGGTACAAGACTGCCAACGCTCTCTGAAAACAAGCCACCAGACCCTAATCACATCTCGCCCCTAGCATTCAATAAGTATGTTGAAAATTTGAAAAGACCACTCTGTGAACATTTTTGTTGACCGCTCGGGGCATGTAAGACATACAAAGACTGGAGGCTGTACAGAGTGTCCCCCACCGTTAAAACTGATGATTGCAACAAGCCCGCCAATCACAGGTCATTTGCATTATAATCGGTTGCCTCAAAAATTATAGACTGACAATAAGTGACTTGAGCATTTCCTTCGATTCGCATTATAGCCTGTCAGTCAACATGGCATTCGATGAGAGTTTACGTGTGTTATCAAGTTAGTTGATGTTCGGGAATATTGGGCAGAGGCAGCCACTGTTGACAAACCAGCTGAGACGTATTCCCTTAAATTCTCTGAAGCCTTCGACCAAGCAAAACACAGTGCTGGGCGTGAAACTCCATAAAGATGGCATGAATATCTTGTACTCCTATGGCGCGCCGATCACTACCAAGGTAGTTGCACTAATATCAAACTGAATGTGGAATTTTCAGATTGGTATTGTGTGACAAGCATGGCGCCACAAGATTCCATACGAGGACCTCTACTCCTTAGTTCGTTCGTGGTAAAAATCCGATAGCTCGTCATCGCCCCCTGTGATACTATGTGCTGGCGACATTGAAATATGGTTTGTGTTGGACAATGTCATTAACTGGAGAGTGATTTACTCATACAAAATCGTTGGTCTACAATTACTGGCTCTTATTTAGCACGGTCAGGTGTAAAGTGTCGCATCTCCATCAGTCGAGTTACACATGGAAACTTTCCGATGGGGGAGAAAATGGATTGCACTGCATCTAAACGCACCCAAGGACACTACTGCTTCAAATGACCTCAGCTTATCTCCAAACAGTGTGGCAATGACCATGAAGTCCAACTCGCCACTGGAACCACTCATCGAGCCGCTTGGACGGTTGCACCCAATCTGTTGCATTATTATGTTTGGTTTGTTAATGTGAACTAAATATCCAGGTTTGTAGTGGTTGGTTGATGAAAGGCATCAATGCAATTGAGCGGTGGCAAAAAGAAGCCAATAAACCTTACTTGATTTCATTAGTCAGGATCTCCAATTAATCCTAGCACCCCTCAGGAAATATTCATTTGTTCGGAGAGAACAAACGCTTTAGAGACAGCCTGTTATGGATATAACATCAAGGGAGCCTTTTTATTTGCAAAGAACACTAGTGCAGTGTTCAGTTGTTTCCTGTATGGAACGACCTAACGTTGTTTGTCGTACCTGCATAATCGTCGAGTGAATTGATGTGTAAACTTAATGCCGATATATGAGACAGCGAACCGACAATTCGGAAAACGTGATCGGCAGAATCGGTGCAGTAGAATGAAGCTGCTCTCGACCTCTAACGGTTGATGTCATTCAGTATTTGTTTGTTATATATTTCTGAAGCATTGATTGGGTTTGTATTTCACTAGTTAATTTCTGACATTCTTCCTCTGGATCACTCTTTTAGTTGATTTCTGAAGCTGAAGCATTCATCTAACTTTCTTAATCTATATATATGCAAATTCAACTTCAGTTTTGACTAAACTGTAACGTTTTCTTTCCTGTTTGCTTACATTTGCGTGTTTTTGTCATCAGGGTTTACTTAAGTGGTCCTAGGTGATATTTCACATGGTGTTTGCAACTACTTAACTCGAATTATTTTGCCATCCGTCAAACCAATGTTTCGGACAAGATCTACTTTTCACAGTGATTATTCATTTGTCTTTGGCTCTAGTAAGTTATACATGAGTAAAGGAAATCGGATATTAAACTCAGCAAACGAAGCACGTCTCCGCATTGCTTGAATCTTATTTGCTTCTGCAGCCTGTCGCCTCATCGATCCCTGTTCAAGCGTGTTAACTTAAATTACTGATGGAAGATAGTTTGCTAGCCACTGGTATTTCATCCGATTTCAAGCCGTTAGTGCGCACGGTTTATGACCTGGTAAATTTCTCTGCATGTTATCAGCTGTGAGCTACAGAACGGAAGAATATGAAGCGGTCAGCTGGGATCAAATTTAAAACTAAACATACAAACGTAAGACGAAGCTAGTCGCTAATCAGCCAATCGCTTCATTACAATGGCAGTGTTAAGTTAACATAAGTACCTCTCTGTACACGTACACATGGACACCAGCGTCTCAGAGCAACTGCCTTAGTATATCTTACCAACTGGGGCTTAACATTTGTGAAAACAGTTGTGAATGCCTGCGTGGGATCAACGTGGTTTTAGCTCCTCAGGAGACGTAGAAAAGTTGCTGATATTGGTGGTCTGGTCAGTTCCATCTGAAACTGTTTTTGAAATGATATATCGACTCCGAACATTAGCATAGTTTGTCGTTACTTAGCACTCAGCTAAACGAATTTCGTTATTGTTATTCACAGACTCTTTAGACCAAGCTGGTTGGACTAAAATTGTGAAAGTTCTGTTTGAACTTAGGATTCAAGGCCGCAAAACTACCCTAATCATTTAATCGGTGGAATGTAGACGAAAACAGTCAAATAACCAGCACGCTTACTCACTGAGTTTATGAACTGTTGCATACACTTACTCGAATTCATTAGAGCTCATCTACTGTCCAAGTGTCTCATGTGTTCAACCGTGCATATATCCAACTGCGAACTTGTCTACAAAGTTGATGTGAAACGAAAGGATTATACTTAAATGCAAAGTTACCGATAGCAAATTATTGTTAAGTATATAACTTCTTTGGTATGGAAGTTTCTAAGCCAAGACCAAAGTGTAATGGTTGTATGATAGCTGAAGTTTACGGTGACCTTGAACTATTAGAATTTTCATCCCTGGTGTTACTGTTGTTGTGAGCTCAGGTTTAGAAGAACCTGTTACATTACCTTTCAGAATTTATTTTTACGCCCCACTTTGCCAGTTTGCACTAGTAGAGATGGCGAGGGTGGAATTTATGAGAATACATCAATTTCCGCCAGTTCAAGCTCCAGTTAAAGCTATGAGGTACATCTGATTGGACAAGACAACAAGCAATGATCTATGATGTATTCTGTGCACGGACATGATAATTTATCCTTCAACCAGAAGTCTGAGAAGCACCACTGTGAGATATACCTATCATGAATAGCTGCTGTAACTGAAAGAAAGTCGCAGTAGAAATACAAAACATACTCTGGCAATTTTACCTTAAACAGTAAGGAAAGCAACGTGTTCAGGCTGTCAATATCATTTAACAGAGTGGTTGGCTGAACTTGGAGTAAACTCTAAGCCTATGAGTACCAACTATCATACGGTTACTATCGCGTAGTGTTTGCTCACCGCTTTCAAGTTTGGCCTTGGCTCGCATCATACCGTAAGGTACAAGTCTGTTTGGAATCCAGCTGGGTATGGGCTCGTCTATCCGTTGTTATAAATATACACCTTTCTCACGTGTTTTGGGGACACTACGAGTTGACACCAAAAATGGCAGACGTAATAAAACTATTGAGAAGCGGCTCAGAATTGAAGTATAGTGAAACTGTTTTATGAAGCATATTCATAACAGCTCGGTCTCTTTGATATAGTATGACGCTCGCCCATAAACCATCACCCTACAAAAGGGATTGTACTTGTCTGGAGTCATCTGCTGGAGGCTTTCCTGTCGAAGTTCTTACCAGAATAAGCAGATATTCTTACTCATTTGACCACTAATTCTTTATGTGTTGCTGATGAGGGAGACTTGCGTATAGTTAATGCGCATCTCGTTTATAAAACGGGTGTATGGATGGACGAAGTTAACTTCGGATTTCCCGTTTGCAGTGGCTACTGCTACAAGGCCAGAAAGCACAGATTAATCAATTTCGTGGAACTCGTTCCCAGCTCAACAATATGTGGATGATTATTTTAGTGTTTTCATCTCTGAAGTAGATATAACCTGAGAGAAGTGTGAATCCTCGACCTCTCCCTTATCCGATGAAAATCTCGTTCGCTCAGTCACCACTATTGTATCATTCTTCGATCCAACCATCTTTTGTATGGAACTAACACTAAAGTTTATGATTGAACACACTGATCAGAACAAATATTCAAGTCAGATGTTTTGTTCGATATCTTACTCGATGATTCTTCATTTTGAGCTTCTATAACCGTGATAGAATCGGTAACCTAATATAAAACTTCCTCAAGTGGTTAGCTAATTTGATTATCACTCTCATAGTTATATCGTTTCAATTTTGTCATTCTCTATTGCTGTCTACGAGATACTTGTAATGCAGTAAATCGCTATCGGATGATGTAGTTATCTGCTACAAACAGTGCAGTCGATTTTGCCCAACTGCACTTATTTGCTGGTAGGGTATCTTGTTAAAAACCTGTAGTTCACATACTCAATAATGATTAACTGCTGATCGGTTCCATAATTATAGTTACGAATGTATACATATTGGAAATTCTATGTTTATAACGAGTATATATCACAATTATAAGTTCTCCCAATGTGTTCGATATGAACTTACCACTCATCTGAGTTAATCGAAACAAATTACTCTAGTAACCTGTTTTCACTGGGACCCAGCCTTGTCTCTTCCTGTAGTAAACTGTTTACCTGTCACTGTTGCTTAATTGCGGGAACCTATTTATCATATCAAAAGCTAACTACATAACTTACACAATCAACATCTACTTAATCAGTGACAGCATTCAAGCTACACTCAGGGGACATTAGGTGGTTTGCAATTAATATTTTTTCAACCGGAATCGTTTTTTCCCTAAAATCATTGATGAGTATTCAAAGACCTATATAAACATCACAATTCAATGTACTCAAACCACTGTTATCAATCAAATATGAGATGACCACTGCTGTGAACTAGAAAAGCAGACCAACTGTGCTAGCAGCAAGTCCGAATCAAATAAGATGGAGATAAAACTATCAGCGTTTTTCATAGAAAGTCTAAAAGACTGGTATAATGAACAAAATACCTTGAAGAACAGCTCATTGGCTCTTGCCTTAGTTTCTTTTTCACTGCGTAGTTCCAGCGCGTATCAGCTGAGAACCACTCTCCCAAATCAAGGTCAACCGGTGTGCCGCGTTCGTGAGACGTTTGAATTCGTTGGTTGGGGTTATTTCTGGCAACCATTAATCGACGACCTTGCTGAAGATATGGTGGGGGTTTCAGCAATTTTTTCTCAGCTAGTCCGAACCACCGAGAATGTTTCTTTTGATTGGGGTTGGTCTAGTATCTAAGGAATCAGACTGGGGCATCTATCATGAAAGTAAATAATTCAACACTCGTTATAAACTGGGTTATAACGCCCAACGTATTTCCATAGTTCATTGCAGATCGGAGGTCAGAACTCGCGGAACAGCCAGCGGGTTACCGTTCTGAGCGAGCATACATGCAGATGACAGGGTTTGGTTGGCTGATGATTTCGTTGGACGGATTTTGACAGCTGATAGTTTCAGTTCGGTGCTTTGCTGCTTCGAGATGCAAGGCATTACTTCGAGACAATAGCGCTGATCTTCGACTGAACTGCCCATTTTGTAGCAAGGGTACGTGATAGATTGTTTGGTTTGTGCTTCTAAGGCTGAACCAGACTTCTCCAGCTTGAGAAGATTTTGAAAATAGCGTGTCCGAGTGATTACCAGTGAGGTGGTAAATGTGTTTGTTGACTTTGTTTGGTTACATGAGGTATTTCAGGATATCGAATCCATAGTATGTGAAAAAGTGTCAGGCTTTTAGGTTATCAGATGGTGATAGTCCAGAAGTTCATCAGTTAAGTCACAGGGTTGTCGCTACTATGATGGCATAACGAGACATGAATGACCTTTCCTAGCAGTTGCGTCTCCCTTTTCTACAGACAGAAATCGACCAGCCATTTTGGGGTAGAGATACAAACCAATAAAATCCTGGGAGGGGCTGAATGATATTTTTGTGTGCAGCTAGGCCGTGGTAGAGGCCTGGTCTTTTGAAGATCAGCCACAAAACGGTCAATCGATTTTGGCCTTTGAGAAAAGGAAGCGCAACAGCTAACAAAAGTAATCTGAGATATCTCTGGCATCGCGAATGTGTTCTAATTAAACCTAAGGGCTTCCGGTTTATTTTATGAATGATAAATATGGTCGACAAATGTTGAGAACATCACACACATCTAGTTTTCTGAGTTACACTGTCTTCAATTGATTGCAGTCTTCGACTGACAACAGTTAGCGAACACCCAAGAGGTTCCGTTTCGGGGTTTTGGTCGTATCGACCCACCAGTCATCTATGTTGGATATCGATCCATGATATATCGCTTCCTGCACTCTCTACCTAGATTCCATCCCACTGGACTGAATCAAGTGATAACCAGTTGTTGATTCCATGAACACAATCAAGTTAGAAAATGTTAGCAATGTTTGCAAACAATGCCAGGTTCCTCACCACCAACCTGGTTTTTGTTTGCAAACGTTTACATTACACTACATTTTATTTAATCAAGTCTGCCTGTTTCCAGTATGAATCAGATTTGCCGACAAAATTTTAACGGTAACTTTTTGAACTGAGTGGACGCGTGTTCAGTGCTATTTCCAAGTCATGTAAATGGTTGTGGTTATAAAATCATTACGACAATACTAGAAATAACGAGTTTAAGGTATGGTTCAGACAACAAAAAGATGGAAAAAATAACCGCGCTGATATTAAGGCTTTATCTAGGGTGTGTTTCACGTTTGATAACGCTAAGTTTCAAGTACGATTGTACTTTTGCTTGTCGGTTTTCATCACTGGGTGATAGCCTACTTGTGTTCAGATACAAGTCAACGTTGCTGCTGAGTGTGGTCAACAAGTATCATCTTAGGATTTATAGAAACTTTGCTTTAATCCAGCTGATTCTGACAGTTCTTGTAATCATATCCTCCGTGTGGTGATAGTGTTCTCATTATAAAATGATGGTTGCCATTAACTATTAGATCGAGAAGATCCTTGAACTTAAGGCTTGTGAATAGAGCTTTGTGCTGAACTTTAGTGGGATCAGTACAATCTAGACTGTGGGCTTGTCTTGAAGCGTTCAGGGGGACAAACCAACCCACCAAACACCATGGTTTCGGTATCAGAAAGTCCATGCTGAACAAATCAGTGCATCGGCTTCTCGTAAAGGAATTTCAAAGTCAACAATGGGATAAATTCTGAAGCTTGATTTATTTCATCATCCGCGCTTTTGATTCAAGTGCAGTGTACAATATATACACACGATAAAACATTTGAGAGTAGAGGGTGTATGGCAAACGTAACCTACATCCTCAATAAGGATACAAGACACACGTCGCGAGATGTCAACATTTCGTTTGCTGTGTTCAGTCACGAATGTAAAACATTAGAATATACGGGACATGCGGATAGCAACAATGGTAGAAACAGTCAACAAATGGGCTTACATGAAACAAGGACTGTTATCAGTTCCAGGACAGAGTAAACGAAATGTTAACATCTTGCGATGTATGTCTTCTATCGTAATTGGCGAACTGGATCAAGGGAATCCAGTGTTTTAAATTACTTCCTCAAGCAATCGGCGAGCGTTTTTCACCGTTAACTCAGTTCTTGGTGTTCTTTTGGGGTAACTAGTCCACTTCATTCACGTTGATCGTGTTCATCCAACACTTCATATGAAATGCGTTAAAACTGTCTAACTGTCCACATTTCGTTGTTTTGTTTTTCTCAAAGAAATGCTTTCAAGTGTCTTTTTTCCGGAACCAAAACACATCTTGCATGCACTGTGTGCCAATTACCACTTCTCTTATCAATTTTTCTAATCTGCGATTTAAGCTGCTCATTAATCATGTTATAATTCGTACAGGAGTATTTATCTGATCTGTCAGTGAATAGCTTTCTGCCCTTGAGTTGATTGATTTTCAGTGAGACAGAGTCTGTGTTAGAAATTTGTAGCTACATTATTTTCATTTTAGATGAATAACAAAAGATGTCAATCTACAAACAAATGGGAATTTTGAAGATAAGTATCATTGTGAAGAGGGTGATGAAAAGTGAAGCTTGATTTGTAGAATATGAGTGCAACGGCACTTGAAATATTGTTTTTTTAACAAGCTTTTATATTTTATTCAAATTTTCGGGGTTTTGAGAATGTGGAATTTCCATCGGAGGTTTAAAACTACAGTCCAAAATCTCGGAATTTTGATTCTTATCCACCAAACATACAAGCGTACTCGTTTGTCAGATAGTAGTAGTTTCATTATAGTAGGTATGCTAAGACCTACAGTACAGATCTATCCCGGCTGGGTGTGTTCAAATAGAAACATCACTATTATTTTCATTTCTCTTCATCCAAATAAGAAGCTGTTGTTACCTGACAAGTTAATCTCTCTCATGAGATCATTTTTCAAGTTAAGTTGCAAGAAAGATAAACTTTATAATTACCGTATAGCTAGGTAGAGATTTTTCTATGCTTACTCCGTTTTTGGATGCGTGGCTCTGATTTCTAAGACGTATGCTAACTTGTGGAAAGCCACTGTGCCCTCTTTTCAGTTCAAATTACGTGGCACTGAACAGCAACTGGTGTTAGGCTTGCCTAAGTAAGTTCATAGATTCGATCTGACTGCTAACTGCCCCTTGATATATCCGTTTATTCACGTTTTAGACATTCCATTTACCCGTCATACATATAGTCATTAACCACTGTGAATAAAACGACTGAACAAAATTATATCTTCGTTTCAGAACATCCTGTTCATTCTCATCAGCACACTTAATATGGCAACCTAGTCGGAATCAACTTCAAGTATTACTGCCATTGCTTCGAATATACCTGTTTACGTCATTTGCCTTCTCAATACAAACTTACTGAGAAGAAGCTACAGTCGGTCGATGTAACACATGTACCCAATGTCAACGTGGAACGGGCAAGTAACTGAATTTAACGGCTCAGAAAGGGACTCTAGTTATTTTCCTGTATGACACAACAATTAAAAGCTCACAACGAACGAAGATTTTGTTACGGCGTGCTCTGGAAAATGACCAACATGTCGGTTCACTTTGAAAATTTGTCCTGTAAGGTATTGAAATTCTAGATGAATAGAGCAGCGGAGAAGCCAACTTCGTTACCATCTTGTATGAAGTTTTTTCGTAGCATAGTTATTATCTGTACGATGCGTTTCTGACATTTCCAACAGTCAAAACTCACTAACTTAAAGCTTCCTATCTGTAGGTTAAGTTGTCAGTTGGACCCAAATTTGCCTCACACCTTTTCTATTGTTGTGCAGGGAAATACTTTGTATAGACGAGACAAATGTACAGAAGGTTAAGAGCGGCATTTAGCCCTAACCAACAGTGTGATGAATGATTTTTAACTGTCGCCGACCAAAGGATTGCAAACCACACGTTCAACCTGACTAAACCGTCCATGTTTTAGTTCAACCAACCAAGGGGAATGTAAAACCGTCATACTGCAGTGACCTTCCATGAATTGTTAGTTGACATTGCATCGATAAGTTTGTTCAATTCAGTTTTTTTGCAAGATGTAGTTTACAATACGTTATTTATAAAAACACATAAACGAAACGTTTGTTCCAAATCTAGGCTCAGCAGCCGGGGAACGATTTATGACACTACTGATCAGACATATATCTCGTTCGGGGTCCATCGAATGTCTGCTATCAAAGTATACTGCCGGTTTCTGACACATGCTCAATACATTCTCTTCGTGAGGAGATTGTATAAAACTAAGTTGTTCTAAGATACCATAATCGGTGGACTGAAATTTACGTGTTACTTTAAATAATTTCTAAGAAAAAGTTGCGAAATCTTTCACCATATTAATATTCTAACTTGTACGTTGACTTTCAATAAAACCTACCGCGTTGTTTCATTCCACTTTGACTCACTTCTTTTTGATTTAGACTACTCGGTTAAAGAAATGTCCGAGATTTGATCGAAACTGTGTTTGCTTTTTTAATGTATGAGCACAGTCTTTCATAGACGAGGCTCACAGATCACTTATGTCTAACTGTTGTAATGGGATAATGTTTCTTGATACTGTGAGCACAGTTTTTCGTGTGACCTAATCGAGGACCACAAGGTTCAATGGGGAATCAATCAGGAATCAATATCATAAGCCAGCGGAAAGAAACATATGGTTTGCAGTCAGTCAGGATTTTTTAGCCAGAATGCTGGTTCATACATGATTCGAGCCAGTAAATAGCTGGAGGTCTATGTTAACTTAAGTAATCGGTCAATTGAGATACGTTACATGAAACACGCATCTGCTGAAATGTCCACTGGATGAACGGACTCCAAAGAGAGAACAGGTAATCTTGATGGCTTCCAATTTCATGTTGCATTTTTTTCCATTCAAATTTTTCAATATAACCCTCCGAGGGGACCAAGACTTTATCAAACTGGTCAGTAAGTTGATGTTAACTCCTGTTGGCTTAAGCAATAACTACCAAGACTTGTTACAGTCGAGGTTGATATGCGCTGGAAATAAGTCTCACAATA
>JTDE01000837.1:134307-170238 GCA_014338405.1 Paragonimus skrjabini miyazakii
GTAAACCCAATTGTTGATTGTTTCCATTGTTGTTGCTATCCGCATGTCCTATATATTCCAATGTTTTACGTTCGTGACTGAAGAGAGTAAACGAAATGTTAACATCTCGCGACGTATGTCTTCTATCGTTATTGGTGAATTGGATCAAGGGAACGCAGTGTTTTACATTTCCTTTAGGTTAATTCCACTGCACACCTAAGTGATCAGCGTGACCGATGAACTGTAAGTTTACCGAAATGTGGTCTGCCAAATACAAACGCTTTCGATGATATGGTGACAGATAAAACTGGAGCTTATAAGTAATATTTTAAAAATCCTGTGGCTTAGCTTTTGACAACGGTAGTCTAACTCGGTAGTTATATGGAAGGTTGTTGCTCGTATTTGTCCAGCTGGATACGGTGATCATGAGATACTGCCTGAACAACATAAGCTGTGATGAATATATAGACTGGTGTAAAATTTATAGGTCGGAAATCCACCGGTACCCAGCAGAGACCACTTCACTAAGTGTAGGTACGGTTGTTTGAATTCGGTACACTGCTTACGCCAACCCTCATTGGTTAAGCGATGTTGAAAACCCGTGTTTATATTTCCCAGTATTGTAGTTTTTACCGCAGTATTCCATTTGGACTAAACTCTGCTTCTGCCAGACAGTGAAATGTTAGCCTTTTCTCTCCATTGACAAACCTGATAAAAGTTTGTGCACCGAATATATGTCATGTGACGGAATACACAAAGCTACTCCGGACTACCACTCCGAGAACGAAGGTGACTTGATCCCACATTGAAGAGCGACTGACAGAATACATGTTTTAACGGGTAACCGTTTTATCACGCTGGCTGACTTCAAAATTGACAGTGCGTCCAGAAAACCAGAAAGCTGATACTAAGAGTTTGGAAATTAGTGTACAGTGCGTAAAGAACGTCGTGGAAAAAATATTTCTCATGTGTTGTTTTTCTCGGTCACTGTTAGGATTATCAGTATTTTATTAGACCGTTATTTTGGTTACCATACGTCTTTCCGATGACTTCCAAGTGCAGAAACAGTGTGGATATTGCGCTTTGTACAAACCATGTTAATAATTGTCTGTGTTCGCATAATTACTACGTGATGTTGGTCGAAATTATAAGCAGATAGCATTACTACTACCTTGACCCTATGTCCTTTCGGGGGATCTTGCTTTCCATAGGAATCATATTTTCAACTGTTTATCTGGTAATCGGAATTAACATTCATATTGACTGCAGACTATAAAGTGACACTAAGTTGGTAGCGGAAGCTCGATAGGAGAAAGCTACTACGTTCCTGGATACCTCCGACGACCTAAGGAACGTTTAAATTAGTCACTGGTTGAAAACGGTATCATAGATCTCTGCAGGTGGATGTAGAACATTCATTTCCAAAAATGTTGGGTGCCCATGAGACGGTTCTTAGATACACCAAGAGAGGAGGAAGATGAATAGAACGAACGTTATGTCCCGTCCACAGTTCGGTTAAAATTGAATGACGTAGTCAGTATAAGTTTGACCATAAGGGTTACTATTTTCCTTTGATCAATGTTACTGACTTGTTGGGCAGTACTTTGTGAAGAGTGGTACACCAACACTCACACCTTTACTGTTGGTAGGATACGCTGTGTTTTTGTCTTATTGACTATATGCGGTGAAGTTCGCAGAAACCAGTTAGTGACACCACGGAGAAATGCCAAATTGATCCAAAAGTAAGGTAACACCGTGAGATGAAGAGGATATTCGTATTTATCGCTTGCATCCCCTACCACCTAAGTTCGACTAAAAACTGCACGAGTACAAGTAGTGGCTAAGTTCCTGACTGACACATCTGTTGACAAAACTCGCACATGCACAGCCACTGGGCAACAATATGACAAATATCCTATCCAAGTTGTTCTCATCCGTCGCTTCAAAAATTCGCCTGCGTCAAGGTCACCCGCACACATTTCGGTCATCTGTCCACATCTTGATCTTCGTTTGAACGTTGTTGGCATTTCACTGAGGCTAGACTAGCCTACTTCGTATCAAACGATCAATGTTAGGGCCAAAATCATCAACTACACATGCCACAACGTTTCTGGTGAGCAAAAGGAACTGACGAAATTGATTGGCCGAGATGAGAGGCACGTTAGTTGTAACGTTTGTAAGGGATGAAAGGTCGGGGAACTAAGTGTCAAACTGGTTCATTCGGCTTTTACCGAATTTTTAGTTAGCACTGCACGTGATTAAAACAAAAGTATCTTAAAAATTGAGGTTCCAACTGCTCTGTGAATGGAATTATATTGTCATGTTTTTGAACAGCGATTCGGTGATCTGTTAACCCATTATTACAATGTGTAATTCTAGTTCCCAAGATAGTATTCCGAACAGCGCTATCTTGCTCAGCAATGCACCGTCAGGTAACTAAAACAATAACCTACTTGTGGGAAGGTTAACCACCTCCTTGGGCCTTAGCCAAAGTCTGGAACCTTCTGATAATCATCGTATAACATGACCATCTCAACTGTGGAGATCAGATGTTGGCCATGGAGTGATCACGTTCAGTTACTAGTGTTTGTCCGTAAACTTTGGAAATGGAGACTTACGCTTGCTAACCGGCCTATTGAACATATCCGACTGCTGCTGTGAGCTGTTGTGTGTGCACATTCTCTGATTAACTATCATTTATGCAACTCCAATGGGTCAATGGTGACTCATCTTCCTTATATTCTATCTAAAGTCACACACTATTGTTGGATAAAAAGATTGGCGGTAATTTTTGTTGGGCTAAAATTCTCGTCGATCAAAAGTCTCTAGTTGCCTTACCTAAATTGAAAACTGGACAAACAATCTTGTAAAAGCCATCCGTGGATTAACCCCTGAACGATGAGCTTTATTTTTGACCCTCGTTTCAGATCAACAATCGGAGCATATTTTTGATCTCTTAGCTTCGTTTTTATTCATACATTCAATATTACTGTTTATTATGACTACCAAATGTCGTCACATTCTGACCAACTACTAATCTGTGATTCCCAACATGAATATACTGCTTTTGGTCGTCCACTCACAGGTAACAGCGACCTGTTTATTTTTTGAGGAAAATCTCATTCCCTCTGGGGTCATGGTTCTTCCACCTCCTATGTCTTAGTCGACCAGTCGTTGTTTCTAGTTTTGTCCTAGTATGTAGTTGAAGTTTACGTGTTAGCTTATCACGTGATCACGTTTTATCCGCATTGACCACTACGAATAGGGACAACCAAACAAAAGCTAAAACTAAACACAATATTATTTTATCACGCATATTATTTGATTATAAAGCCAATCGTAGTAGACTATAAGATAGTTAAGTTAAAACGGCTGAATGGCCTTTACTTCTAGACGCAAGTCTGTTTGCAAGCCTTTGAGATGTTAGTTATAAGTAAACCGTTGAAGTCAATCAAAACCAGATGCCGATGGTTACATAGGCATCCGACATATCCGAATAAGCACACTTCGCTTGAATATTGGCAACAGGTTAAACTCTGTTACTAACATGTTACTGTCAAAATCATCTCATGAGTAAAATCCTACGTGTCAGATAATATAGTATTTCGACATACAAGCGGTTGGTTATATCATAAATATGATACTTCCACGAATAACTTCTTCCATACTCCGATGTTTTATTGCCTCGACCTTCTCGTACCACGACAAACCCTGGTAGAACGTGCTCTAACCTTCAGAAAGTCCTTCAGATGCACTCATTTATCCGTTGTTATCTGTGGTACTTCGTTTGCCTTGGTACCATGCTTAAGAAAGACAGTTAACGAGGAATCGGGCAAAAGATAGAATTGAAATTGCGTTACGACAGAAAATGTAAAGAACTGTGAAACTGTACATGAAACCAAAGAGAAAAAAGTAATTTTCTAGGTGTTTCAAGTACAGAAGTGTAGTTAAGACATGAATTAACATATGTTAAACAGTGCACATGCTGTTGCACGATGCCATATCCGACAACTTTAGTCTGGAAAATATGCCCGATATGACTGGTTCTAGATTCTAGATTATTTTTGAGCCGCACGTAAGTCATTTCGTCAAATCTGTCAAGATAATTTGAAGTGACTTACATTTTTCTGTTACTGAACATCTGTCTTGTCGGACAAACAGACAATATTAGAACTATTTTCCTGTGCAGTTGAAACGAATTCTCAATCCATAAAAGGATCAGGAGTCGCAGTCAAGGTAAAACTTCAGCGAGCGATGAATCTTTCTGGTGCATCAAAATAACAGATACAAAAGATCCCGGGTGTCAAAACTAATGTGTAACAATTGCCTGTTACTTATCTACTTTAATAATCGTCTATCGTTTACTTAAAGTGGTAGGTTTCAGGTAATCTTTTTGCCAATTAAGATTACTCATTCATATTTATAGTCCTCTGTGAATAGCAAATTACACAAATGGTTATTCTGACGCAAAAAGCGTTGTTTTAATCTTTGTCTAATAAAAGCATTCTTCCTCATCTGCTAACAAGCCGCCATGATGATTGTTTGGTTTTCTAAGGATAGGCGAGTTTTATCTGCACCAGTACTAGATAACAGACTTTTCTCCGAAATATAGGCGCTGATGGATAATTTTTAAAATTACACTTCACATTTCTTATCCCAACAAATTCCTTCCCTTTTCATTCAGATTTTCATGATTCCACGTCGAAGTTATTTGTCCCTATATCCATTCGTTCAGGTTACTTCAACACGAATTTGTAAAATACAGTCATCAGCGTTGACCGTGAACTCAACCGGTGTTGCAGATTATAAGAAGAGAACTAAAGATGACCGACTGATTAAAACAAAAAACACTTTAGAAAACAATAACGTCTTGCTAATCATTTTTCATTCGGTTGGTCTCACAAAATGTTGCCTGGATGATTTTGTGGCAGATAAGTAAATTCGACAAATTAACCTCAATGTGATTGTTCAGTGAAGCATTCACTTGCTAACTGTGTAGGAGAACCATGCGAAAGCAAAATAATGACTAACTGATGAAGCGCACCATGTATGCATAAAGCCATGATTCAAACACTCACACACACTGACAACTGTTCGACGTCAGGTTCATTATCATAACTTGCCCAGCAATTCGGCTCATAATTGGGTGTCCTTGTGAGTCTGTTCCAGGCATAAGGTCGATATAAATTACAGTTTGAGCCAACTAGTTCCACCAAACATTGTGAACAGCAGTGTACACACTTCACGAATTGTTGTTGATTACTTGTCTGCCAGTTATTATCTGGTAGGAATTTTGGGCACAAAAATGACTTTAACTCAGGATGCACACGTTAAGTACTTGACGTTTATCACGCTATTCACTAAAGAAACTACTGAACATAATCCCTGAGTCCACTTCTATTGTTTATTTCCTCGAAGTATTTAGTGAAAAGTTTGTTGATCTTTTACGGTAGCTCAGCATGATCAAAGCTGTATTTCAAAATAGTAGTGTTTTGTAAGTTTCTAATTCAGGTGTTTCTCTCAGAGCATTTTAGTGGGTGTGAGAGTTTATCAGGTTTTCTTATTTATCGGCTGAGCATGTTTTGGACAAAATGAACACAAATTTACAACGGAAAAATATGAATTGGCGTAACCCTTAAAAATGTCGTTTGCCTAACTTGGTGAATTGAGTGGGAGGAAGATGCTCACATCCGAGAAGACCGAACGTACCAAGGTCGTATAAGATACTTCTGTCACTGTATAAATTACTGTAGTACCAAAACAATGTAAAATGTATTATTAAACTTAAAGAAATCAAATTCGAGTTTTGCTTCTATACATTCGGTGTGACTGTGTTCGAGCATGCATAAGGCCTGGATCGCAGAATTGAACAAACCAGAATGCAAACATTTTACTCGCAACTATATTGCTGGCGAGCAGTCATGCATTTGGTAAATTTCAAGTTGAACGTCACTCATATTTGATCGCAGCTGTCGCATTCAGACAGACATTCCAGTAAGCCTCCTGCGTATACTTGCTGTAGCTGGGGTTAAAACTCCTGCCAAACTCTCACTTGGCAATGGCTATGCATTATTGAGGAGCTCTCACAAGAGCGAAGCTCGAGTCTAGTGCTTCTTTTTGAAAGGGGCTGGCTGGAACGTCTATCTGAATAGGAAAATTTTGATTAAATATGAGTGCTGTTTAACTTAAAAGCAACTGTATTGAACATGCACCAAGCATGGCCGAATTTGGTTTACTTGCAAGTTACTAATCGGAACCGTTGGTAAGGCGTAAGAAAGTTATACAATAGTCCAGAGAAAAAAAGTGTGTTAACTCAGTTACAACATTGAACTTTATCTAGACTCTCATGGCTAGTTGGATAACTCCAATCTGGTCGGTGACTCAGGAAATATGATAAAAAGCAAATACTATGAGTGTTACTCAGTCATTATGGTTGTTTTTCGACACTAAACTAACCTCCCTAGCTAACCCGTAATGTAGAATCGGGAACATAATATACCACGACACAATTTCGTTCGGCCTTTAGCATGTGAGTGTTGAACATAAGTTAGACAGAATTTAAGAAACCAATTGTTTTCACTATTACTGGTTACTTTAGATAAATTCAAGCTCTTACAGAAGTATTATTAATCACTTACGTTTGTAATGGTCAACAGATGGATTCAAAACAACTCGTTGGGATTCCGGAGAGTTAAGTGTACACTTACCTAGTAAGATGTTCGTATTCTGGTGTTCTCCTTTAAACTATAACTTCCTTGCAAAACCAACAGTGAACTGTACACGGTAGCTGGAACACAATGCATGATGCACACAGTGTTGACTCGTTATTCCCAAACTTACATTGGTACGAATCATTTGATTTATGGAAGAGCTTGATATAGTTAGCCCATCAGGGCTAGACACTATGTCAAATGTATAGTGAGATTCTTAATAATCGGCCCGAAACACCCAAACTGTTCTAAGGCGAGTAAACTTTACATCTCATGTACGTAGCAAAAATCTGAATAAGGATGACGTAAGAGGAATCTAAATACATACGCCAGGTCGAGGATGTGATCACTGATCGGAACGAGTTTACCGACTATAAACAATTGTTTTTGTGTTTCTTGGCCACTCTTATTTTCTGCATTAAGTCAGACATTTGTATCCATTTGGATGAACATTCTGTTCTCCTAAAGATATAACAGCATTCATTTTCCCCTATTCGGCTTCCCTAAGAGCTTAGTCAAATGGATGAGGTGACCCTGCTAAACCAATCTCCTTCGCAGACTAGTAAATTCTAAGTTCTAGTTAATATACGGAGCCCAACTGCGATAAATGTTCGTTGAAGTGAATTCATTAATCCATCGCTCCTAAAAGATGTTGAGTCCCCATTATACAGTGAGTTTTTCCTCAGCTGAGGGTGTGAAGTATAGCATTCTTCTCTTAGTGTTTTTGTAATAATCACTAAAATATTTGGTTGGCATTTCATATCCGGTTCTCTGGCGTGACATTCTGTTTACTCGTTCGTCTGTTTGGCGAATATAGCGTATTCAGTAATACGCGCCCGTTTATGACAGGCGTAAACCCACGACAGTTCTAGTGTTGACCGAACTACTTAGATTTTCCAGGAATCTATCTTTTGTTACAGCTATCTTCCTGGTGATTCATGAATACATTGGGATGCAGCAACCAGTTATTCACTTCAAAACTGCGAATACCACAGAGATTAGAAGGAAACCTATCATATGTTGTCTTATTCAGTATACTCATGTCATCACGTCATTAGTGTTATATGGGTGGGGTGGTAAGATAACTCTCTGAGGGTAACATTTTCTCACACATTAGTGTGAAAGTGTCAGCTCACACTGGCCTTAGTGGTTTGCCCATGATTATAAAGTCTAGTCGGCTATTGAGAAAAAGAAAACTGACATATTTAGAATGCACCAACCAAGGTTTTCTGTAAAGCACTAAACGGGACTGAAGACACAATGTGATTAACTTTAAACAACTCATATATGATGGACAGGTTCCTTTGGGATCCACGTTAACGGCAGATAGACATCTAAATAAGAGCATCAGATTGTCGCCATTAGTCTTATACGATGATTTATTCATTTGAAGTAGAGCTGTAACGGATATTTTTATTTCAGTGAATGAAGAATACCGACTAAAACGTAAAATATATGTAATTGTCAAGAGTGAGTGATATCCCTGAATCGGGAAACTGATGAGTCCATGTCATTTCTCAATTGATTTCAAATAATTATGACCAGATTCAACTCATCCGCGAAATTATCCATAAGCTAGGTGATCTGCAAGGTGATCGTGATTCACTAAACATGTATGTAGGCTTATGAGTTTGCTCCCTAAAATTGAAATAAGCAATGGCTGTGTAACTGTGTAGGAAGTTTAGCGTTTGCTGAATATGACGAATTTAGGCTATTCGGTGAAGTCAGACGCGTGCACCGACTGTTCATTGACAAGACCAATGAACGGCAATGCACATTGGTTGACGAAGTCGAATAACATTGTGAATAACATTGTTGAATAACATAGTGGAGCTAATTAGAACACGAGGAACGGTCGGAAGTTGGGTGGCAATATTGGATCAAAACCGACACGTCGAACGAAAGACAAATGACACGTTGCCATATCAAAGCAATTCTGCGTCCGATCAGTTTAGTGGAAGGTTGTCAACAATGAACATTCTCCATAAGTATACACGTGATGTCTTCTAGGATATTCGAAGTCTAGTGCTTGTTTTGACCTTGATGGAGGGCCACACGATAGACGGCACTAGTTTACTGTTCGAACCATTCTATATGAGTGTGCAATGCCCAAATGCGTGTTCAAATGAATCAGCTGGGTTTTAGATCTCAAACTGATTCACAGGCTGTCAAACGTGCAAATGTGACATAATACTGCTTCAGTGTGTTTCTGGTTTTTGACGTTGACAAGAGTGCTTTCAAGTAGCTTTTTTCAATTTCTTTCTCGTTCATTCGACCAGTATTTTCTTTGAGTTTACGTGCCACTCAGCACATTATGCTCAATAACGAACAGAGGTGAGGGAACAAACTAAGGAATACTTTTCTGCTCTTTACAAATCTACCGATATGCTACCAATTTAGATTACCAGTAACAGGGATGTATTCGTCTGAAAGTGATTTCAGTGTTGCCGGTTAGGAATTTTTAAAACTGAATAGTCTTTTCCACGGAAAACACAACTATTACGTGAAGATAGAAAAGGAATTGTTAACAATAGTTAAAACTTAGGGATTGTTCACAGTTCAACCAAAAAAGAACTTGGTTGAGTAATTGAATTTGTTGTTCACCTTCTGTCTGCAACTTAGATATGCCGAGAAGTCATAAAGAACATGTAAGAGTAGCGGCTTCACAACGTTTAGGTTAGAAATATTCATTATCCCTTCAAATACTTGAAAATAGTTGGGGTCGTTCTATCGGTTAGCATGACATGTGAAAGAATCTTGTATCTCGATAGTGGTTTCAGATACTCTGTAAACAGTGCACTTACGCATATGTTTCTAGAACTTTCACCAGCATATGACGAAACAAGCGAACATAATTTATTCAGAAGACATCCTTATAACAGAAGGTGTCTGATAGGGCAAAACATTCGTTGATTCACAGTGAAACTCACGAGCAGATAACCAATTATTCACTCTCGCGATTAATAAAAATGCCGTGTCGTGATTTCGCGATTTCATTAAACTACTTCATAATAGTTGCTAAACTTTCTTTCAGAGAATGTGAAAAAATACAATAGTTATGTACACGGCGGAGAATAATTCGGTAAGGAACTAAATTTCATCACGGAAAATGCGGTCGAGATTTAGGGTAGTTAAGACTCAATTATACTGACGCATTGCATTAAAGGTAGGTTTATTTGATACACAGCAGGATAATTCTGAAAGCAATCGGTGAGAAACCTCATAACAAAATTTATGTGCCACTTTTCAAAACACCGAGATAATTCAACAACATCTGATGGTATAAAATGAAAGCTGTATACTACTAGTTCTAGTAAGATAACTGTATGTCTCGATAACCGGTTGGAAATGAGTTATCAGAATTTCTGTTGGCTTCTGTAGTTTTACTGTCTTCATCTTTACGTCTTACAGTATATCTAAATCTGCAACCACAGTTGTTAATTTCTGTGTCTAGTTTAACGACATACAAGGCACCGTGAATTTCGTTGCAGAAGACACGACTGATATTTTAGTTTGCCATATTTACAAGGGTCCATTCCTGTTTGCATTTACTACTATGTGGAGAAATTAGGTCACTTAGTGATTTATGGTCCAACCGATCATGAGAACACTGTACTATTGACATTCCAGTCTGATTTCCGAATAGCTTGTCGAAGGAGCCTGAAATAGAATATTGTCCGTTTATGCAAACCAGTCGAATCAGCCGCCAGATCTTTTTAACGTAGTAAAAATTACAGGACGGAGTGGTTCATAATCGGTCCTTATTCTTTACGTTAACTTTGATTTTGCAATAACCGCATGATCAAAGTATACATTTTAACCACAATGCAATGAAAGTCATCCACTTCACAATTTCATTATACATGTGGAAGTTGGCTGTGTAATTTTTGACATCATTTTCCTGAAGTTTTTAAAACTCTTTGAAAATCAGTTACTGTTTGTCACACGTATATACGAAGTTGGTTAACACTATCTTTCTTGTAAGTCGTCCGTAAGTTTCTGGGAAGTATTCTCTAAAACGTATGAGGACTTGAAACTCTTTAATAAACAAAAATTGAGTATATTTTTATAGGGTTTGTGAACTTTCTACAGGTTCATGAGCATTATTTGTACGTCACTCATAGTTTTTTCTTGTTTTTTTTAAATAGTGATCTAACGTTTAACTACGTGCACCAATTCTGTTTTTAACAAAATTTCTAACAAAACACTATTTAAAATTCTGTGAATCATTAGACTTCAACTGTTTTGCAGATTAGTACCTTCTGTTTGTTTCTTCTGTCGCATCGTTGAGAAGTACAATTCGCTATCTCTCTGCTAATAATTAACAAGCTTTCTGTCAATCTTTCATTGTACTTAGCTTATCCGTTCGTTTATTAAAATAGACATTTGTTCATTCTTATACAATCTAGCGTAATGAGTTACTAGGACATGTGTACATGATGAATACACTCATTGATTGATTTTTATTTTGAAAACTTCCTGTACATACAAAACTTGAAGTAGTCCAAAGCTTTCTTCTTTCACAGGACCTCCACTGTTCAGTTTAGCCGTAATATCATCACGTCATTAAGGCGTAAATCAATAAGTGTCTCAAATCCCTGTGAGGGGAATATCCGTACTTACGTTTCACGCTGTCATTGTGAGTTTCTGAAGTTTGACGATGCTCAACATCATTCCGCAATCACTTGCCCATCATTCACAAGAATAATGGAACAGTTGTCAAATTCTTGTCTGATACTTTGGGGGGTATTGAAATTGGAAGACAAATTAAACCACATTTGTTTGTCGTACGTAAATTGCTGCTGACTTCAGTGTCAAACACAGCTTTTCGAAAATGCTCCCGTCATTCTATAAACTATATTAAACTAACAAAATTGGTTTGTAAATATAACCACATCATGAGAAATGAATAGGTTACTTCCGAAAAATTTTAATCATTTTAGGATTGGTCAGTGAAATTCAAGGAATGTGATTTAGCCGTTCATATTATACACCAGTGTAATAGTTATGAGCTTCTTGCGCATAACTACCTGCTTCTTGTTATTCTACCTTTGTCTAAAATAAGGCGGAAGTAATTTTACAGTGAATACATCTGAACGAAAATCGTGAGGTGGACAAGAGTTTAATCGGAGCATGAACTATGTTATGTGTTGTAAGTGTATTCAGTAGATGATCACTATTAAAGCGGAAGCCATAGGAAAATGTAGAAATGGAAGCAAATGGTAGGAACATCATTTACCACAACTGGAATCCCTGCTGTCAGAAAAAAGTTGAATCCATTTATGTGTTCTACAACACAGTAGGCAAAATCTATTCAGCAGCTGATGTTAAGTACGGTCGACAACAGAAGTCGACAACCTTCATACCTGCGACTACTGAACCAAATAGAACTCATATACTTCATTAAACTTTTTAGTGAAAGAGTTTATGCCAATGTAAGTTCTGTAACCGATTGCCACTGTTACCCAATTTATAGCAACTAGCTACCCCATCCTTTGCGTTCAATAGGTTTTGTGACCTGTATGATACTATATTTATGAAACGTCCTAAGGACAGTGTTATCCTCTGGTGCTACCAGTGAGTGATTACGTATAGTAATTGTTTGGCCTCCATTGTGAGATCAGTGACAATAGGGTTAACTCCGTTGTCTGGTATAATAGTGACTGGAGATGATGTCGCGATTGTGGTAGAGACATATATTACCAAATAATTTGAAATAGTGCAAAACTCTAATTTCATCTCCTTAAGAGACAGGCAAGCCGAGAAGCCTATTTAAAGTTGAAAGTCATGATAAATTAATGAATGTTTCATTCATAAAAGCATACTGATTATCAAATATAAAACTGAAATGTTATGTGCAACACATATTAATATGTGAAAGTTATAAAAATATATACGCATGCAAATGCTACTTGTACATTCACGTCTATTAAAACCTGTAGACTCTTTTTCATATGATTAACAAGTTGAACGACGAATGCGAAGTTGAAGTAAGTGCGTTTAAGTTGCTTTTCATGGCCAACGACCTCAACTTTTGCGTCCATATAGTTCATCTGTCAGCTTAAATCAAAACTCCGTCGGGACTTTCACGGTCAATAGACAGAGTAACACAAAGATGTTGGTTCGCATGCGGCACATCCATTTTGTACGTATCAAGCAGCAAACAAAGCAAGTTGTGTTTTTGTGACTAAGGTTATACTTTCGCACTGATGCTACGACAGAGTATTTGTTACTTTATGTTTTTCTAGTCTGAATCAAGAGACACAGTCTAGTTGACAATTTATTAGAAATGTTGTCGGTTAACTTAAGGACAATGGACTAGTAGTTCATGAGTTTTTCACTAGGTAGGTGCGGCCAGAATGCATGAGAATCAGGAATTATCTTGCTGTAGGCATTTCTTTTTATTGTAGCCCTGGATTCCGCAAGAGAACTGGATGGTACATCTGGAATTTGTCAGGAGTTGAGAATGAGATCATCTAGAATAAGGTATTGCCTCAGGAGCTTCAACACCTGAACATATTCTATCTTTAGTCAACATGGTTTTCTTGATGGAACACTGAGCAGTTAGTTTTGTGTTTCATGTTCAAAGTTGTCGCGTCATCTGGAATTCGCATATGGTGTTATGAGTTTTCGACGTCTGGAAGTTTAAATTTTTTACCAATTTTCTCTTCTATTACAAAAAAACTTCCACGTCAGCCTTATGCACCTAATTAGCTCGCCTAATAATGTGGTAGTCACCTAAAAGCTTAGATTTTGTCCCAAGAATACACGGTTAGCGTTAGCAATCTATATTTTTGTGTATTTGAGTTTAATAGGCATAGCCTATGTGTGATGGAGCGAACAAAGCGTACCACCCAATTATATTTGGTTTGAATTCAACGGAACAGCAAGTATTCAAACCGAAGTGCTAATTCACTACTCGGATTATGAATTAGTTTTGAGCTCGAATAAGTATGGAACTTAATTCCCATGTTGTATTCCTTAGTGTCCGCTAAAATGTCTACCTCAATACAGAAGCATGAACAAAATAGGAGAGCTGTTTACCCAAGTCCAGTTATTATACCGAAATACTAATTGATGAGGTAAATAAATAATTCTCATCGAATCATTTTCATCTTATCATCGTGTGTGGTACTCACATTCACTCCTTGCACGATTTGTCTAATTTTCTCGATTTCCAGAAAGACTAAGCAAATGACAAGTAACTTACTGAATTGATTCACCTGGTTTATAGGCGAACCAAATGACTGTACATGCCTGGTTGACAAACAGTAACTTGTCGAGTGAATCTTTTATGAGTAACTTGGGGCAAAATTCAGTCATTAACATACTGCTTGAAACTATGTGGAGAGCGCAAGAAAATAAAATGGTACTTTCATTTAGGTCAGTTTAAACTGTTACATTCGATTGTATGTTTTCGTAAAGCATTTTTGCCATCAATTTTCTTTTCTCAATGTAGCCAAAACCATTCTATAACGTTGTTTAAACAGTTACGTTTATCCTAGTGAAGTCATATGCCTATCTGAACATCGGAAACAAGCAAGATTCAGTGAACAGAAACAACAAATTTCGGTCATACAGAAATCACTAGATCTTTCACGTTTCGGGGAAAGTCTGTATCGTCTCAGCAACATGGTTCTTACTTGATCCAACCATCTCATCTAATTCCAATTCTTACTTAGTTCGCTCAGAAACTACGTGCACAAGACAACAAAGTTTCAAGTTGAACATCACTCACAATTGATCGCAGCTGTCGCATCCCCATAGACTATCCAGTCGGCCCCTTTCGAAAAGAAGCACTAGACTCGAGTTTCGCTCTCATTAGAGCTCGTCAGTAGTGCATATGCTTGCCTCATGAGTAATCTAAAATATCGCCTAGCAGGTTTAATGAGATCGGAGATTTCGACCTGTTTAGGAAGTCGTAATCGCGGGGTTATCGATTGGAGTTAACAGACAGTAACTGTGTCTCCAGTTCGAGACGATCGGGCAACCTGATCATTACTCACAAGCGAAAGTGGTTGAGCGTTCACATATGATAATTCGGTCGTGCCTAACGTGAGGTCAATGGCGCAGTGGTAAACACGGTTGCCTCATGAACAACATGTCCGTGGTTCAAGTCCCGGCGGTGGCGATGATATGCACTACTGACGAGCTCTAATGAGAGCGAAACTCGAGTCTAGTGCTTCTTTTCGAAAGGGGCCGACTAGAAAGTCTATGGGGATGCGACAGCTGCGATCAATTGTGAGTGATGTTCAACTTGAAATTAACCAAATCCCCGACTACTCATCAGTAACAACAAAGTTTGCCACATTTACCGGTAGAAGAACGATTCCAAAGATGAACAGGCACGTTTCAACATGAACGTCTGGACATCTATAATAATTAACTCACTCATATCTGTGAAAAATGGTTTGGATAAAAATTTTTACTTCTAGTTTGCACTTGAAGCTTGTAAACATAACTCACACTTTCAAACGATCCAAGCACATTCGTCTGTCTGTTCAGTCCATTGAGACGGTTCACACAAACTACAGCATACATAATGACATATCTCCTGTTCATTGGAAGACTACCTGTGCAGTCTTGCGGAAGCTGTCCCTACTCAACTGTTACCTTGTGCACCTCTATGACAATATCAATGTAATTGCCTTGCTCGGAGTACAGGTTCACAGTTTCTAAGTCAAATTCACCAAGTTGTTGCCGCATTCATTATCATGTGCAAACAGTTTCAATAACCATCACAGAACTATGTGACCGCATCTTTGAAAATATCTGAAGGGCTGACTATATCTTCCAGCTTAAACTGACGACCTCCAACAAGTGAAATATGCGTTGAAGTCTAGCTATACCATCCAATGGGTCATCATGGTTTTCACCTATTCAGTCTATTCGCAGGTAATAATCACTAAAAGAATGCGCAGATTTCAAGTTGAACATCAGTCACATTTTCCACCGTTGTCGCATTCCCATAGATATTCCAGTCGGCCTCTATAGAAAAGAAGCACTATAGACTCGAGTCTCGCTCTCATTCGAGCTTGTCAGTAGTGCATATCCTTGCCACGCCGGGACTAGGACTTCGGACACGCTTTCATGAGGCAACCGCGTTGACTAATGCGCCAGTGACCTCACGTTAGGCACGACCGAATTATCATATGTGAACGCTCAGCCACTTTCGCTTGTGAGTAATGATCAGGTTGCCCGATCGACTCGAGAGGTGACACAGTTACTTTCTGTTAACTTCATTCAATAACCCCACGATTAGGACTTCATAGACAGGTCGAAATCTCCCTTCTCATCAAACCTGCAAGGCAACATTTTGGATTACTGATGAGTGTCGTTAGCGCGGTGGTCAACACTACTGTCTCATGAGGGCGTGGCCGGAATTCTAATCCGGGCTGTAGCAAGGATATGCGCTGCTGCTGACCTCTAACAAGATTGAAACTCGAGTTTAGTGCTTCTTTTTGAAAGAGGCTCGTGGGAAAGCCTACCTGAATGTGAAGACTGCGATTGAATGTGAGTGATATTCAACTTAAAACTAGCCAAACCTCTGACTGTTAATCAGAAATCAACAAATTATTTTCGTTACTGGTACCTGCTGATTGTGGTATCATTTCCATGCCCGACGGTCATTAATTAAGCTCGCCAGTCTAAGAAGTGTGTCACTCACCTCTATTCAAGGCACATCTGGTTTAAAGTGACTATGGGTAAAACGGACTTTGTAATCATTTGCAGAAATCACCAAGACAACACGACCACATGGAGAGCATTTTTATAAGTTGACCACTTAAAGCTACTGACCGGAAGAGATAGTGTCCGCCAAACAGCAAATGATTATGCCAACCTGTCTCTAAATTCATCTCATCGCGTTCCCTCGTCAAAGTAATATTTGATTCTACAACGAACTCATCACTTATAGATAGTTGGCGGTCAATAACACTCTTCTGGTGACACGTACAGACTATCCATCAAACGGCTCTCAATGGTACTGCAATTTCGTTGCGGAAATCAACTGCATAGGTCGTGGTCGTCCGTTGACACAAAATACCCGAAAGCAAACACAAGAAAACAAAATTTTGGTGAAATGGGGGTGGCAAAGTTCACATGCATACCAGTGTTTCATCAATCAAAACCGTGACAGACGAAAAGTCAATGTCAGTTGATGTGTCGTGTACACACGGGGCTGGCTTCTGGCATTTGACCAACTAGTTCTTGAAAGAATTCTGAATATCTGGGTTGTGATGATGTATCAATACGCCAAAAACGTTTGTTTGTCGGTTCAAGTGTCCGGTCCGCAGCAACTATTAGGCTATCTCGAAAGCTGGCTTTCGCTATCCAAGGAAGTCACGTCGGGTCTTGTTGTTCACTAAGCTCTCGATGTAATTTAGGGACGTGCTCCTTCGCCGTATGTGGTAAGCACCGGTTAGTTCTGCCAATATCGTAGTCACCACTGTTGCGGATGCCCGGTTAACTTATGCACGTTGGTCAAATAGTGACAGTTTCTGAATGGCGGAGAGGAACTACTACCTTTACCTAGAGACCACTTCAAAGGAATTGCAGCTTTGAAAGCGTTAAACATCATGCCTATCGGTTCCCGATTTTCTGGACAGCGACGTTTGAATTAATTGTATGTGTTTTGCGATCTCAAGCCCTGAAAAGTAAAATTAGTAAGCGTAGCTTAAAATAGACGCCCATCACCTTCATCATTCAGACATTGTTACCAACTGATTAACATGCAAGATCTAACCGCCGTGCAAAAATTGACAGTATAATAAAATACCTGGTCAAGCAACGCCTCGGCACATAGACATCTGAAGCTGACACCATCGGTCTGTTACAATCCACAGCCTAAGCACAGTGCTGGGCGGTCTACAAAAAAACACATAGCCGGGTCAAGGCGAGCAGTTCCATCGATTGCCGAAGGCTCTTTTCAGGCTGACCAGAACCCAGTGTTCCGTCGCAGCTGAGTTTCCTCCTTTCCCCTGCCACAATAATTGGTTTCTGTTCCTCGGGTGACAGTATGTGCACAAGTTCATTTGATCAATCCAGTTTCTCACTCCGGCCAATGGTCTGCAAAATATCCTTGTCATCGCCTTATGTATGCTGAGGACGGCTCAGGTACCCGCGTACTTACCTGAGGGAGAGCCAGGGAACTCCAGTTAACAGCAATCGCCCTGTAATTCTTCTAATCGGTGGGAGCATTCAGATGACTCATGCAGTTATCTGAAGGCAATTGTGCAACTTGATTTCCTTCAGCAGGTAGCAATGCTTACAGAAAATATGCACCAGTGCAGTGCGCAGCTTTCGCTTATTCAATCTACCTCAGCTGACCAAACTTTGTAAGCTTTTGAAGTTCAAATTATAGTCGATACCATTACAGTTATTCCAAGGCTACTTCCATAAACAAAAACATAGTGTGAACGGATTCAAACCTGAGTAACCTATAATGAGGCTAAATAATCGACATTATCCGGTCTTTGAATTGACTGGGGGGTTCACATGTATATATGGCTTGAAAAAGTAAATTTGGGAAGACAACGTTCACAAACACAGATCAAAATATGCGTTAACTGACCGTTCGCAAGATTCTTTAAACTTAGTACATTCCAACGATCCACTTCTCGTGCAAGCGAACTCCTAGCTATTCAACTTTGCATGAAGTTGGCAAGCGTAGATCTTCCACTGATCCCAAGTCTAGAGGCTATCCCAAATATTTGCATTGGATCTTGACCAGTTGCCTCTGGCTCTCAAGTGGTAACAGATATTGTGTACTCCGATTACACACGATCTTATTTATAAGTGGAATAAACTTTGAGGACCTCAACAGTAGGCAAGCGGGGTGAAAATAAAACACCTTGTTATAGCTTTAGAAGAAAAAAATGTCCCGGATTTCCTACTTGAGCTAGCCTTAATATGGAGTTACGTGAAGTCAATAAACCTTCTGTCGTGTGTCGTGTATCTTCTCAGTCTAACCCGGTAGCTATAAGGTTCGTCATGTAATTTGAAGGCGCCTTGTAACTTAACTAGTCCGTAAGAAACAAGAGGTATTTGATGTGCATTTCATACAGGTATGAGAAATTTGTGGTTACACGTCCTGTTGTAGTCGTTCATCTCAAAAATGGTGAATTATCCCAGTTTTGGGTTTCCTATCAGATGTACAGACGTTTCGCTACTATGTTAGGGAACATCGTAAACACAGAGTTCTATAAATGGTCTCGATTATTTTGGGAACCTTGGTTCCAATATTTTCCGTTGCATGTCAAATTCATCTATAAGATAAATGCGATATTCATCTACGTATATTGGGAAAATTGAAAGTTACCCTGATACAACAGCTAAAACATCTACTGAATTTGAACAGAGCAGTTAATACACGAAGAGTGGTAAATACGAACATTCCGTAATTATTCGTCAGTGTCAAATTCACAATAACATGGATCGGTTTTTTATACCGAACAATTAAGGGGGTGGAGCGAACATTGAGCCGGTGGATTAAGAAAGCACATTAGGTCCAGAATAGTGTTAGGTTCGTGAACAATTGTTTTTGAACACATAAAGCCGACTTTAGTCGTTTACTTGCGACCAACTCAGAAAACTACAAGAACCTGGTATTGGAATGACGCGATAGGATTCTGAATGCGCAAGCTGGGTCAGTAACGTGACGTCATTCCTATCCAAGATTATTGCGGTGTGCTGAGGCGGTCGCATTCAATCGAATGAAACCGGGCTTTCAGAAACAACAGTTTTTGTGAACTTGACCCTTCTTTGGACTTAGTGACCTTACCTAACCAACTGATTGACTATCCATCCTGAACCTCAACCATTTGATGCAAAAAGCCGTTTCATGTTATTGTAGATTTGGCGCTGACGAATCAGTACGACTCAGTACCACTGTTCGTGTCTTAACTCTTTTGTCTAATGAATTGTCAAATTATGTGCTTAACTTTTGCATTTTCTAAACTTATACCACTTCTTATTTAGAAGATGTTTGAGGTCAGTCTGTTGTTGTGCTGATCTTTTCTGGTGGGTGCTCCAACGTCGTTGGTTGAGTTGAGAAGAAAACGATTCTATCTGTTCAAGTTTGGTATCGGTTATTTTAGCAGTGTGTGTATGTTAAACTTTACTGGCGCTTACAAACCAAGTCAATCAAAATGAGAAATAGCTCTAATGGATCATGTAAATTAATATTTGCTGTACGTGCCTGTTCATTGGTGTACTGGCACGTTTATGTATGCAAATTAGAATGAAAAACGGTATTTACTTAAAAACTGAATAAAACTATACATACCAAGCTTTTCACTAATCATTCCCACTTTTGTCTATAACTGACACAGCTTGCTCACTAGAAAAGCGATTAATCAGCCTTTCCGGGAAATTTCGGTTTCTGACTAGTAGGATGCCTCATAGAAAGAAATTTTCTTTACCTAGGATCTTCCCGTTCTTGAGCTTGTCGCTCTGTAGACACTGCTGACTCGATCGAAGTACTCAAACTCTAAAAGTGAGGCACATATGCGTGAGTCAATGAACACTACAATTTCTGTGGCCACATTTTCAATATACATTCATGTCACCAGATGTGTTGCTATACTGGGTTCATTAGTTCATTGTTGATTGCTTTTTACACGCATTCGTCGGGTGTATTAGTATGTCACGCCAGTTTGTTTAAATGTTCTTCATTATCATATAGCACGCCCATATTCTTCAACGCATTTGGGTTGAACTCTTGAACACTTCTGTATGTGTGCTCAAAAAATCGGTATTTCAGATGCATTTCTGGCATATGATACATCAGTAATTCTAAAATGCGTTGAGTAAATATGTAAAGAATAACCATAAACTAGTTCGTTATAAAAATTTACGGGAGTTTTTGAGTTGGTTTAAACGTATTGTTATAATGAGATTCCGTAGAGTTCGCATACGCATTCGGTAGTGACTGACAAGCTTTAGGTTTGGTGAGCAGAACTAAAACGCGTTATCAACAATAAGAATGAAAACACAATAAACAAGCTCCTAGATGAGCTTGTGGTTGTGCGAAACACACGAAGAAGAATGCACGGTATCCAAACATGGTTGTTGAGATGACTTGTTTCACTTAGCTTAGGAGGCTATGTAAATTTAATACACTGTCTATTTCCCATACAAAGTGTCCCCAAAGTCGGTCTCTTTATAGGCTTATTTTTAAAGAGGGGCTACTGCTTGTTTAGTGTTCCAAAGGTGTTCCATATGGAGGTCAAGTGTGTAACTGTTGAGACACGGGTCACAGGTCATCCACAAAGTCGTCGCTATAGGAGATTGGTCATTATATATTGTCGCTTTAGTTAAGGGTACATTGTTAGATATTGGAGCATCTTGGACCAGGCTGAAACTACATATCCGTAGTGAAGTAAAAAATAATGGACCCAAATACGGTCTGGGTGCGGGCAAGGTGAAATAGTATCTATTCCCTACACTTTAGTGGCTGCGCAATACACCAACCCAGTCATAACATTCTTAGATATATTAACGCTGTTCATTAGCTGGTTGCATGGTCGTCATACTTAGGCCAAGTCTCCCAAACTGCGGTGTCATCCTAAAGGTGTAAACTATAGCAACTACAGAGACCACAAGTATCAGCAATTAAATCCTGCAGGCGAACAGCTGGGGAACTCACTTGCATTCGATCAGTAGAATACCAGTATTAGATAACATGGATGAAAGTGGTTAGGTGGAACAAAGATTAAGGCAAAATGTCTGAACAGAGCGTCTAAGCTGCGTCACTGAGAATTTTGAAAGCAAGACCAGACAGCTACGCAGAGTCTATTAAAGGAAGTTTACCGAATTAGGGAATTCAATGCGTGACTGACTTGGTTGATTGGCTATCCATATTTCATGAACAATTGATTTCAACTAACAGATCACTTCAAGCTGAACATCACTCATACTCGGTCGCAGTTTTTGCATTCAGATAGACTTTCCAGCCAGTCTTTTTCGAAAGAACGCACTAGACTCAAGTTTCTATCTTATTAGAGCTCGTCCATAGTGCACATTCTTGCTACAGACCGGAATAAAACTCTGACCACGCTTTCATGAGACAACCGTGCTGACCACTGCGCCATTGACCTCACACTAGACACGATTGAATGCGAAGACTGCGACCAAATGATGATTTCGCAGAACCTTCAGAAAGGTTTTCTGGCATGCAACAAGGCGAAACCTGAATATTGTTCCCTCGTGATACAGTTACATTGATAATAATTCTTCGAAAAACACCGGGATATTTCAGTGCCCTAACTGACCACACTCACAATCGCGTAGGTGTTCGGTTTTGAATTGACTGGGTTTTTTCATCGGGTGCTACTGATTGAATGATGTAAAACTCCTGTGGCTAAATGATGTTCTCTAAAGCCGTCAAACTGGACTGGTCATAGTTGAGTGCGATGATGACCCTTTTAAATAAACTAACAACAAACATGTTCACAACACCAGCTATAGACAAATTAACATCCCTAGTGACCGAAAAAACGATTTGTTGCAGCCAGTCAAAAGAAAGTTTGAACTGATTAGTTTGTGATTCAAAGTGGTTCACCACTGTTTGTAACTTCCAACTTTGCTGAAAACTTTTCACAATATTGTGCGGACATCGATGTTCTTTCAGGGTCAATCGTGCATTGAAACTGATCAGAAGCCTATTAGGCCATCCACAGTGCTCTTACATTAGTGTATAAGAGGAGGTCAAATAATCTGTAGGTCTGTAGCTTACAACCTCTAGAAGTTTAAGATGGCTCTCTACGAAATCCCTTGAAAATTGCAAGTCTGATTAGCTGTTTCGTGAGTATTTCATAAGTCAATAAAAAGCATCAAACCAAACTCTGCACATACCGTTGCTACAACTCATACAAAGCTGGACGTTTTTGTTGCCTGATTAGCCTGTCACAGTGGCCGAAGCCAAAGTGCGTTTGAGAACAACAGTCACCACAACTGACGCGCAACAGTCGCTCATTGAACATTCAAACGCTCATCCGGAACGCATTTATACAAAAGTCCAATGCTGCTCAGATGACTGATGTTCTGGTATCTCTTAGTGCTTTGCTTATTATCTTTGTATTTAACAATTCCTCGCATCATCGATTTTTACCGTAATCTTTTCGTTTTGGATTTGCCCAACGTTACTTTGCGTCTCTGCCGAAAACAGGAGATGGCAAATGACTTCAGCATCTGGTTGTCGGCTATTCACTGTAACCCAATAGGCGGTAACCAACCTGTTTATAAGGCTATCAAAAGTTTCGCGCTTATCATTCATATCATCCTGGGGTTGTAAGGGCGAAACGCCCGAGTCCCAGTCGACCAGTGCTTTAGTAAAGTGAACGGATGGATCTAAAAAAGCCTTGTTTAAATCGTAGAGTTTTCTATGTTGTCGGCGGTCAACAGAGCCTTGCGTTAACTCACATTGCGTTACTTATCTGTCCTTCGGACATCCGCGAAAGTGTTTGGCTAAGACGCTTGGCGGGCGCTCCTGTATGTGACTCTTGTTTTCAACGCTTGTGTCCTCGACGAAAACGGCAAGCACCTCATTTTTTTATCAGGTTCAAGATGGTTGTATCCTTATTTACTTCATTTGAGGGTTTTCGGCATTAGATATCGATCGCCTCGGTTGCTGATACTAATTGAAATGTTGCAACGTACCGCCTGGGGCAGTACATACCGGACGGTCATTGAGACGAACGGCAGTTGCACACTGAAACGCCATCCCCTCAATGAGTTGAGCAGTCGTCTTCTCTGTTGTTCAGAAGATATACAATAAACTAGCTCGCAAACATGAGTAATCAACTTGTGTTTGATCAATCTAAGTGTCGCGTTGCATTCAGCTTCGTGTTTAACGTACACAATATGTACTTCGCCAATGTTGAGCTGTTGCATGATACTGTAATCGGACAAATTAGTGATAACCGTTTGGTGGGTGATGTCTTCCATATACAGCTATTATTGGGCGTTTATGGTGGTCAACTGGGGGGTAGCATACAGATGGAGCAGACGGTCATCGTTCTAGTTGAATGTACCAATGTCGTTGTTCCAAGGGCTTCAACTGTTCAGAGTAAGTAATCGGTCAAGCACCGGTGTAAAACATATTGTGGTGAAGAGCTCATAACAGACCTGGTCTCTTGTATATGCGTTGTGACACTCATCTGAACCACGATTTCTGATAAACGTTACAGATATATCTCTATCTAGTCTCAGACGCATACGTGATTCGAAAGCTGATGCCCTACATTTCGCCTGTCATCAAAAATATGTTGCAGTGGGTGACTGCGTAACAAATCCCGTGCCGGATCGGATGCCCGACCCAGCAGAAGATGCAACCAACGACTTTTTCTGGGATCTTACTTTAGGGTGCACGCTTCATCTTGCCCAAGGCTCGGACATCGTTGCTGTAACGGCTCCGTTTAAGTGTGATCAATAAGTTGTAGAGTTTCAGCCGTTGGGCGGTGAATCAGTTCGTGCACACCCTGTGTCTAGGTAGAATGCATCATGTTCCACGAGGACGTCTCAGGTTTGCCTACGAGATTCCACTGAAAGTGTCTGATCCCACCATTTGACCAACGTGAAAGATTGAAATTAGTTTTTTATTGGGAAGCTTAGCCATCAGTCTTTGGCCAAAATGCTCGACATACGGAGCACAAGGATACAAGATTTTCTTGGGAGATCCTATCACAAGTTAGAGACTCAAACGTCTGATTTAGTGGGGGTTAACCCAGCTGGACAGCGCAAATAATAAACAATAATATCTTGTTGTTACTAAGACTGCGCGCATTAGATGTATTCTAAGTCGACCGACCACCGAGCGAGTACAGTGCTCACCTCACTTCCCAACACGTTGCACTACCGACAGTTCCCTGAAAGCCGTCAGTTGCTATCGAAATAATGAAAAACGTTAAAAAACAAACTGCAACATAAATAAGTCCATCCCAGTTTGACATCCTAAACATGACACAAAATGTGATTTATTTCAGCGTCGGAAAAAGTCAAATAAAGCATAATTTCTTAACTGGTACCCTTGATACGCATCCCTTCTTACAGTATTCTCATAACCCGCGTGTATTGAGTTGGTTAGATCTTCCGTTCCTATGGACTGGAGTTCATTAGTTTGTACCCTTCTATCTGTAGTAGATCTTTTTTCATAGTTTCCACAACCGACATCAGACATTTATACACGATTGTTGCCGTAATATGCAGCGGATTATGCAGTTGACAAATTCAGGGATTGCATACTTTCTCCAAGAAGTTTGATTGCTCATCTGATCGACTGATTTGTTTTTGATCAAGAAAGAAATGAAAGTGGATCAACATAATCTTTCCTAGTTACGGTCTATCGTTGACATATTAAGTGTGCTTGAATGAAAACCAAAACTAACCTTCTCAAACTAACAGATGAAAAACGAATGGTTTGTGTTGTACACAACGTGGTAAAATGAATTTATATTGTACTTCCTATGCAACTTTCGTATACTGTTGAATAGTGCTCAGAAGGGCCTGCTTGTTCTACCTCACAGCTACCAGTCAATGAAAATTGAACTACTGACAGCTGGCCTCCATTTGCTTGGAGAATTGACGATACATCCCGAAGGCAAATGGGTTGAGTCGAAATTGTGATGCTACATATGATCGGAGTGAGCCGCTCATAACAGACTGAACTTACAATATCTAAAAATGTCAACGCCAGATATCCCTCTATTCAACCATATGTTTCTACAAAATTAAGGTACAGGTTTTGCATGCTGACACTCGGTTAGATATGGAAGATTATATCATTGGATTGGCAGATAGCAGTACACAAGCTGAACCCTAAGATCACCCAAATTTAAAACTCTTAGCTACAACCACAAGATTACGGTCTACATCTTTATCATAAAAATAAAGTATGTTGACAAACGAGACCAAATTTTAAACTGGTAGGTTCATCTACTAACTGACCGTGACACCACTTACACAAATTGCCAGAACATTAAAATACTCAACAGAAACTATTCCTCAACTCGTAGTGAACAGAACGACTTGTGGACTTTTCGTTTTTATGAGCTCCGTATGCTAGCAGTTGTGCTAAAGTTCATTGCTCACTAGAATAAGTACCATATTCACCTGAGATAGCAGTACATCGAACACTGTGTAACCAGTGTTTATCCACATGTCAGCCAGAATTATATTAACTGTGCTACCTATGAACAAGCACATTCACAGTTTGCCACATTCGGAACCCAGCACTGGTGTTCTGTACATATTCTAGATCTCATCAACTTGTCTTGCAGACTGATTTGTACAAGATTACTGTCTCGTCACCTTGGGCTAAGTGTTGGTTGAATTAAAGATAAACACTGTGTCTGATCGGTTAACTTGTCAGTTCCATTTTAATCACACTTTACCCAAACTCCAGCGTGACTGAACCAGTGCGTTTTAATCACTACACCGCCGGTGGAACTGTAGATATTCAGCTGAACACAAGGCATTGGTCAGTGGCGTTCTTTTATTGCTTTGCTCCAGACTGACTTATTATCAGAGTAGATGCAATGATTGGCTTGGATTGCACCCCATCTATCGATCAAGTCAAGAATCGGTTGGATACATGCCAATACCCGTGAAACGGAAACATTTATTCTCCAACCAGTGGCTGCTTATTTAAACCCCACGTTGTACATGATTGCTCCCACCACACATGTAATCTGGAGCGGTTCACGAGATCAAGCCAACTGTTGTGGTCATCTGACCGCCGGTGAAATGTCAGTGAAACGAAGAAGTCATGACATTTCAGATTAGGTGCCGTCCTTATAACACTTAGCAACAACCATCAGCAATATCCAAGACAACAAAAATTTTGAGGTGTTTATCTCACACGATAGCCACGCAATTATCTATATCAAATCTGATTATGACTCGCGGAGAACCATCTCGTACGATTCGCAATTTATGATTCGGTCAACGTGCCCACTGATGTAGGTGGTTCTGTGATGCTGTACCATTGGAAGGAGAATCGAAAGCCTGGTTAAGTGAACGAAGCTACATGTAAGTTGCCAGGAAAATTGGACAACTGAAGAGGTTTACATCCGTGTGTACGCTTCTATCGAACTTATCAAGATGAGCTGCACGCTGATAGCAGAAAATTCTTAGACAAACTTTTAAAAACCGGTATAGAGTTTGTGAATATCACGCACGTAAACTTTTCAAAAATGGAGAGCTGTTACTTTACCAAGCCTATCATTTTATGTTCCAGTGTCGAACGAATTAGCAAAGAACATGTCACGTGTGTTAAGTCACAGCAGATGAGGAACCCAGCTGAAGTTGTCGAGGTCTTTAAACAATACATGTCAAATCACTCCCACACCATAATCGTCCGTGGATGTTGCCGTAGGTGTACATATCTACATGAGCCGAGAATACGTTTTGGATGTCTCAAAAAGAAAAGAAATGAACTTAATCCGGTTCTGTTTTACTGCCAATTATTGGGGCGAACTGAGGTGGATTTTTGCCAAGTCAGAAATCGGAACGAGCCAAATCAAACTGTTCTATACACTAAGCAAATGTAGGATTGCACTACCTATGAGGATAAAATAAAGCGACAACATTAAGTGCAGCCCATGGATATAATGAAGTGACTTTCCATAAGTGCGATGAGATCATTGTACAGGAAGTGTTAAATTCATACAACAGTTCACCCTTCCAGGAACACAGAAATTATTCCGATGTAATAACTGACAACGAATTAATTCACGTCTTGTTTCGGGGAACCATGGGACATGTCACGATGGTGCAAATTAATATTCTTCTCAACGATAGTCATTAGACTCAGAGATGACTGCTTTCTGTGCGGCGTCTTCAAATATTCTTCAAAAAACCTCATCAGAATGTGAATAGAAGTTCAGATGAATGGTTCCTAAATTTGTTTGCTCCGAATTTGTACGGTTTTCCTTCATTCGTAATCTCTGCGACAAAGTGCCTAACGTACAATGTAACTGAGTCAATCAGTTTGCAACTGTACTGAAGTACAATGAGGACTGTTGCTTCAGGACACCTTACGTTATACTCCTGCGTCATATACAACATTTCGCCAAAATTAGTAGATTAATTTTTACACGTAAAATCAGGCTACACATAAAAATTCTTTTTGGCTTGCAGCAAGAAAACCTTCAGATACAGTAAATCTCCATGGAAAACGTTTTGCAGTGTTATGGTTAACAACCTTGAGTGTACATGGAACGATCTGACACTACTGAAGTAAGCACATGTGATGGTACGTTCAGCCTGTTCTGATAGGTCGACTCTGTGGGACAAGTAGTCTAGTACCTTTTTATTTCCAGACAGGTGTTCAATAAGGCGCGATTGTTTCTACTTAACAAGAAGTACATCATAAGTTGAAGTTGGATAACATCAGATTTTGGTAATCATGCAAATGAACCTTAACCAACCGGAGACTGCTCAGAGAGTTTGAGGGTTAGAATGCGGTGTCTGTATACTGCTGAGAACTGTACCTCATCGACAGCATGAAGGTAAAAGACGGTCAGCATAATCTCTGTTTAAGTTGAGAGATCTCAAACTATGACAGTAACAGCGAGTATTTCGTTGTATAAAAAGCGCCCTTTTGCTTGGTGCCTTAAGAAGAACGGTCCATGGAACGCTGCATTGCTGATTCTGGTGAGATTATCGATGGTTCAGTAGGTCGCTTTTCCTAATTGCGTGCAGCGGAATGCGAAATGGATGGGGCCTTGCATTTTGCGGACCTCTCCGTGGATATGTTAAATATTTAGTGACACAAAAATGTAACCCTGAAGACCTTGACTCACTGAGGTGATGCTTATCTGAGCTTTGTAAAAGGATGGTGTGCAGTGTTTAGAAACCCGATTATGGGTTATCACTAGCGTCAGTGCACTGCCCATGTGGGATGATGAGCTGACTTTCAACTGTTAAATCGGTTCATTAGAATGTTGGTTCACTATCATCGTTTATTATGTAGAATGTCCCAGAAACAGTCCTTTCCTGGCAATATGGCATATCTATATATTTACCAACTATTAAAATGGCATCAAGTTCATATTGCGCATTAAGCGTATTAAACTGTAGTCCTAGTTCTCACTGGACTGAAAACTTTTGGAACATATGTACCCTGCAAGCACAAGAAGATTGCAACTGTCTTGTAGCTTTGCGTTCATCAGGTTGAAATCGTAGAAACTATTAAACCCACTAGATAATACTTTGATTACTGATGCGTATTATGAGATTTTGTTTGATGAAATTTGAAAAAATATGTTGTCTACCAAAATGGGCGCACTTGACATTAAAACAAAAATAAGCATTAGTAAGATGGCTGATATTCAATTTGTTTGCTTGCCTGATATATACATATATATATATACATCAGTAAACAGCCTTTTTGCCCATTTTTGTGGGAGAAAAATTAACTAGAACTCTCCTGTAATATGCATGTCTACACATTATTTATTTGATAACATGAAAGTTTATCTGCATGAGTGAATGTTAACGTTCACGCCTTCCATGGGATGTTTTGCTTTCCTATTTTTAATTTGTCTGATGCTTTGTTCTGAGTTCGCCTGAGAAAATAATCTTCGACCACCTACCTGACCACCTACAGTAATCGATCAGACCCAACTTTGAAAAGTCGGGTCTTCGACTGGATTCGAACCAGCGGCAGAAACACCATACCTCAACGCGGCAAGCGCTCTATCACCTGAGCTACGAAGCCACACCAGCAGCTCAGAAATTTTACATCTGAACTCGATCACAAATTAATCATACTCACGAAGTAGAAGACTTTGATCCGAAATTCATCAAATCATTAGACAGGCATATGTCAGAATACGTCTAGTAATGAACTAGTCGGGCGGTAATTTACTCGGAAGTTCTTGTGATTAAAACCAAGGCTTACTTGTCCATTTGTTTCCTGTAACTTAGGAACAAGAAATTTGTTCGTGTAAACGTATACAAAAAACCTACGGAATTTTAGAGTTCTCATGGAAGAGCTGGGAAAATGGGTTCCTCTTTGTAAAAATTATAACCTAACTTCACCTCTTTTATCAACGTTACTGCCTTGCTGTCAAACCATATATGAAGGTGAACTTTACAAACATGCCTTTCTCTTGTGAGCTTGTAAAACTCATGCCGTAGTATATGTGTGACCAGTAAAAATCTCCCAAGTACGTTAATTAAGCAATATTACATTGTATCAGAATTACCTCGGATTCGGTCTTAAATCTAGTTTAAAATTCTACAGCATACTGATTATAACTGATGTGAATACATGATGTATACGCGTATGTCAGGTAATGTTTAAACAAAGTGGGTGTGACCATGTCCATTTGTGTTTAAAACAAACGTGCACTGACCAAATGGTTAATTCAGTGTTTGGTAAGTAACGCAAGATTTACAATTTCACCATGGTCCATAATTTTAACTGTACTCCGGTCCAATAATCTTTTTTCCTGTATGAACCCTTTCAATTGAATTCAGTTGTTTTGTAATGCCTTAATCCACCACCACCAAAAACAAATAATTGTCAGACGCAGTAAACGAGTTCTTCGGGAAGGAGTTATTATTCTGGAGGGGAAATGCGTTTTAATCTCACAAAGTTTGATCCGCCTACGTGATACATACTGATTAAATGTACGTTACTTTGTTAAAACGATCAACATTGTCGCTCGTCCATAAATAATGATGAGGTCTTACAAGAGTTGGTCATTTTATCCGAAAGCATTATAGTTCCCCTAGAAAGATGATAACCACTGGGTAGCTGTAGCCTGTTGTTTTCTGTATGGATTATGTGATCATCAAAGAATTATAGATAATTGATAAATGGATTGAGAATTACACAACATTATGAGCAAGTTGTAATACTCTACGTTTCAACCACCTCAGGTGGCCTTCCTCAAGAGTGTTGTAATCGATTACAGCACTGGCCACTGTGCCCTTGAACTAACCTAGACACGACTGATATAGCACGTGTAAACGCTCAGCCATATTCGCTGAGGCATAATTTACAGTTTGCTCAATTGCTTCAGGAGGAGACACGGTAACAGTTCTGTCAATCACAGTCTCGGACCTTCTAAATAAGACTTCTCTCCACTGAAATCATTAAAGTATTTGAAGGGTATTTTGGTTGCTGACGAGCAGTAGCGAGTTTAACAATTACGGATTGAAAATTAATTTTACTTGAGTACAGTCGTCGCATTTGCAACGAATGTAGCTGAGCGTTTACATGTGCTATATCAATCGTGTCTAGGTTAGGTCAAGGGCACAGTGACCAAAGTAGTTACTTCATAAACCATGAACAAGATTTCACTCCCTGTCATGACAAGAATATGCACTACTAAAAACTCTTTTACAACGGAATAACTGGAGTATGGTGGCTCTTTTCAGAAGGAATCGGATGGGAAGTCTTTGCCAGTGGAACAACTCCCACCAATTGTGAATGATGTTCACTTAATGTCAACCGAACGTCTCTACCGCATACACGTAGTTCCGGTTCTATTGCGCAGTTTGATTCGTCACAACAAACCTATTGGTTAGCTGTTAATCGGCTTTTCTCATTACTGTAGTTGGCTATCATGTCTCACTTTACTTTTTTGTTGGCCGTTACCAGCTGGCTGATTTTTAACAGTTGTTACATTGAACCTTGGCTGTGCACGAGAAACCCAATGTTCGTTTAATTAAGCCATTCATCCGGTTGATGTTGGTTCTTAGTATACTACTTTGTCTCTTTCCACTAACCAACATCCAGTATTGTAGTCGACGTGTGTTAAGGCTGGGTCATGTTGTTGATGTATACGATCGAGACTGTCGGATGACCTTGATGATCGGCACTATGATGAACTTGAAATGTTTGGTATACAAAATCATTGTTATTTTTCTAACAAACATTATATAGCCACTGTTTGCTTATCTTTTACTTCATAAAACTTTGACGCTGACAGACCACTTGACTCAGAACATGCACTGGACAAAACCATCTGAAGCTGAAATATATAGCGTAAATGCCACTTCAAAAAAATACATAACAGATTAACTTCGTCAGTTTTCATATGAATATGAAAAGATATTTCAGTTAGTCGTAAAGGTCCGAATAGTTAAGTCTTAGTTGTTTAGCAGATCCAAAATGGGAGGATCAAACCATCTACCATTAATCATGCAACAGAAACCGCTTGCAAATAGGTCGATTATAGCAACGTTCTGCTCTATCAAATAATTTTCGGTGGGTCAACCATAATCATACTGGGAACAGATACATGGGATATATTTAGTTTCAAGCTGATGACGAGTAACACTAAAAGTCAATTGTTGTGACTTTGTTGTCAGATCTAACGATCCCGTTATGATTGTTTGCACTGTTCGAAGCTCACTTCTTGTTAATCCGCCCGGTTAACGTGGATGAGAAGAACGTCGATTCTGTAAACCAGGGACTTCTGAACTCCAATTCGTCCACATAGGCAATCAACACTCTGGATAACATCCCCACATCGTATAGACTGCCGGAAGTCAACCAAATCCAAATCAGGACAACTGGATAGACTTTGAACATTACTCACCAGAACCCTTCCAAAACGGTAGCGTCATCTAAAACACAAACACGTCACAGACGATAGATCAAAATGGAAAGCTGTGACATTGAAATTGGCTATTATACCCGCCGTAACTGAAAATCTAAGTGACTTTGAGGAAAGACACGTATACATCAATAAGGCACTTAATACTCGATTCATGTCCCTGTTACTCTGGATCAACTTATCCTATACTAGCCGAACTAATTGGATGGTGGGTAATAAATCTAAAGGTCTACCTATAAACCAATGATTACCACAAGTTTCAAATCAGATTACTTGCAAGTAGACTTTATAGTCTTGTAAAGTGAACATTCATGAACATGCATGGATGCAAAGCTCAAGCCACAGAAATGTTTACACAAAGATTAAATGTTAACAACGAATGGTAAACAGAAAAGCGACGGCAAAAGTAAGTTTGGGTTAACTAATATAGGTGTAAAGTTGGGACTTGTGGGACTGTTGTTCGATATCTTCGACTAAAACCATAGTTTATTCTTTTGGCTTGTAGGAGAGATAAGTCCGATTAGAGACAGAATGAACAGAGAAAGATTACCAGAATCAGAAAGAAAGGGTTACCGCAAACAGCGATTGTCAACACAACTCAATGCACTGGGAACTGTGATTGAATGATTTTTCGTAGGAAATGTAGAAAACACTGTTCGGGAACAGTTTAATCGGTTTGGTAGGACGAACGCAACGGAAAATAAAGAATGAATGGGAACGTTGAAGGTCAGTCCCCGAAGGTCAAAATAAAAAAAGACATCCATCTAATTTTGCTACGAAAGGTTGTCAAAGGAAGTCAGTGAGTGAAGTTACAGCATAAAGTAACGCTCATATCCATATCAAGAAAAGCACCTTTGAACAATATCGTGAGCACTGGAAAGCAAATCGCGTTAGCTTTAGAGGAACGATAACACAGCATCCTTAAATTTGTAACTAGTAACGGTGTATAAGTGAGATGAAGATCAACTGAACATCATTTTGAAGTTAGTCCTGTAGGATTGAAGAGGAAAAATCAATGTGGAGTAGATATAGCAACACAACGTACTAAACATAGTGTACAAGAATCACGCCACGGGGAGAAAACAAACCGTCCACGTGGACAGAAGAAAAAAAGAGTGAACTTGTTCACTTTTCTACCTCTCATGGCCGATTGCTTTTATCTAGAAGCCAAAATGGAATGTTAGTCTTGTCGACTGAAAAGAAGTGCTTCGAACTGAGTGTGCTAGAGGTCTGTCAAGTTGAAGGCAGAGACTGTCATAATTCATCATAAATTCTCACTGCCGATTTAATTTTTATCTGTTTTTCACTTTCTAAACAACAATTCACGGTCAGTTTCGTTGTTTGCCTGAACTCGTCGAATATAGAAGTTTGGAGGAAAATTGAAACTGGTAACTTTTCTGCTTTGAGTGTCATCACTGAAAGCAGTTATACCATCTCACTGTTGTTATCAGTGCAATGTGTTGATTCTGAAGGCTGAGTTCCCTCTGCTAATAACGTTTTAAAAGACAGCATAACTCAAACTTTCAGAATTCTGCACGTATGCAGTTCAACAGGGCGTTGTGTTTATGAAAGTTGGATGTCGAAAGTTCAAAAGAACACAGTGGTAACGACCCCAACTAACAGTCATATGTTTCTGGGCTCGGGATTTAGCCACTTAGTCTCCCACTACTACCTGCGTTTCAGCAGCTTGGTAACGTCATGCACAAATGTGACCTAGAAAACTATGTAACCTACATGCCTTCTACAGACATTCCCATATATTTATCCACTCCTCAACATCTGTGACCAAGCCTGCATCGCCTATGCACTTCAGTTACATACTGAGAACCAGCTGCCCCTACTCCACACACCTACTGAGAGGCCCAAATCGGGTAAATGTAGCTAAATAAGACTGTGCGATATGATCAACAAGAGCACATGCTCTCATATTAGTAGGCCCAAACATTCCAATTGAGTGGCCGCCGAACATTCACTGACCCAATTAAGTTTTCGGACTTGCCAGAATAGACCCTCACACCATATGCGTCTTCTATGCGGCGTTTTTGAGTTTTCCCTTTACTGTAGTAAGCCGGTGTGTTCTGTTCTGTTTGGGTCACCCATTGTGTAGACAAGATTGATTAATTTTAGACGTGGATGATGTATGACTGAACATATATATATATACATGAGGGGACACATTTACTGTGGTGTAAATGTGTCCCCTCACTTTTGCCTTGAGCTTGGTCTTGCGCCAAAACGGGTTTGCTGATTTCAACTCAACATTTATTCATTAGTGATTAGTCAGCCCATAATAAGAGCAGTAACATGTTAGCAGTGAACGAAGAACTAAAATGTGTCAATATTTATTTTCAGCGTCAAGGGAAAGGGATTGTTCGATACCACGATTACGTCTTTTTCAAGCTCTGTCTTTGAAAGTATTAAACAGGATAGGTGGAAAACAATCAGCTAGCTATAAGCAGTTATTTGGGGCTTGAATTCACTGTAACTTCCTGTGGATTAAATCTGTCGATCGACCGTGCTGAAAACCAGTCCTTGTGTTGACGATCCAGATGTGTGCACCGTCGATTACTATGCAGAAACGATTGTCCTGACTGGCCTGTGAATTGGCCAACCTTTGTTGTGTACTCGTGCATGCGACATTCGACATTGTTTACCGCAGTTGGCGAGGTACGTGCGTTCATGCTATCAGCTTACCAGACAACTTGGCACACCTGCGCATCTCATCCATTTGCAGGGACGGTGATCAGAGTTCAGCGCAATGAGTCAGGCGATATGAAATACACTGGCGCGTTTACGCGCTGGCTCACGCGTTTGTGTGTATGCAATTTCTACTGACGCTAAGACAAGTGTGCTAGTGCAGAGCCGGTGTGACTACTGCTTTTTACACTAGTTCTCGACCTCTGTGTTTTATCTGGCTCGCCAACTTGTAAGCGGAGCAAAAAGCTCATGCGTGGTTATTTTTTGGTTAGCTCACGCAGATGGCCGTCTGTTCGTTTGTTCATGTGTGTTTCAGTGCTAAAACTTTCAGTTTGGTGTGCCAAAACTCTCTCGTGTACGTGCGCGCTACCCAAGCAACCATACATGCTGAATTCGATCAAACGAATACTATGTTTATAATCTACCTGGTGAATTATCATCCGCGTTCACTTATTCAAACACAAGCCCTACGGGCTTGTTTGCAGCTATGAAACAGCCAGTAAACCAATGCAACAACCTGACGGAAACAAGCGGAACGTTGACCTATTCTAAATTATAGATAAAGCGAAGTTTACGGTTAAGTGAATCGCACACTAATGATCAGTTATAGGGAAAGGTCAACAGTGTCGTTTCATGACCATTTAACATACTGATGTGTACTTTTAATCAAATTTGCTGCAAATGATCTACGGACGAATTTATGTTACTGCTTTGGTAATGACGCGTTAGACGATGTAATAAATGTCCTACCGCACATAAACAGTATGATCAAAATACTTTTTAACGATCTTCATGCATTGTTTCCGACGCCGTTTGTTCCACTACGATTCCAATTTTGTCCGCAACTACCAAGGCCGTGAAGTAATGATTATCACTGCAAATCTCGAGCGAGAGTTGTTAACGTTTATTTCACTAATGTGCAGTAACTAAGTTGATGTTGCCCATTGATTAAAAATGTTAAGTCTTAACCG